>JAJKFI010000086.1:2723956-2835640 GCA_029204185.1 Lerista edwardsae
AAAGAAAGAAAGAAAGAAAGAAAGAAAGAAAGAAAGAAAGAAAGAAATTGAGTATTGCAGAGAACTGTGCTGACACCATAAAAACAGAAATGGCTTCAGGAAAAATTATAGCAATTTCAAAAGGAACAGAATCTGTAACAGCTGGTGCAAGGCCTAGCAACTGTCTTCCATCTTGTGTGCCTGTCAGCCATCTTGTGTGTGTCTCCCAGCCTCTGGGAGTTGCCTGCATGCCCACTGAGCCCACTGATGAGGTCCTAATGATGGGATCATCTTCTCGGGCATCAGCCTGGCCACTGTCCTTGGCCAGTGAATGGCCTGATAAGAGGCCTTCAGTGATAAGAACCTAGGCAATAGCCCTATTTACCATGATACATATATAAGTTAATTAGTATATTTCTTGCCAGTAAGCACCAATTAACCAATAAGTGGACACCCAGGCTATACAAACTTGCAATAGTGGGCTCAGCCGTGAGACTTGACTTTGAAGGCCAGCGTCCTCCGTGAGCCCGCCTGATAATACTTTGTACGTTTGGCTATGCTCTGCATACTGTTTTATTGTAAACTCAGAAGAAATAAAGTGCCTTTGCATCTTGACTTTGCACTGAGCCTATTCCTCTGAACCCAAAAAGAACGCCCCCAGCCTACAGCTAGTAGGGCTGCCCAGCTGAAACAGAATCAAGTACCAGCTCAAGGGAATCCATTGTCAGACCTTCCAAACTCAGTTTTAGGATCAGGCTGTCAATCACCTGAAATCAAAGTACCCCGGCTACACCCATTTGTGGATCTGCTTGGCATTGTGTGCTCTTTGTGAAATCTGTAGCCAGAAAGGTAGCTTTTATTTGTTCTGTCTAGGTTTGGGCCTCCTGCAACAGCAGAGCAGGTGGATTCAGTGCATGAGCAACATACATGAAAGAGTGCAGAAGAATAGAGGTTTCCAAGGCAAAAGTTCAGCAGCAACTGTCTCCATAGCAACAGAAGCAGGCACAAGTACTCACTGCAGTATACCATAAGTCTTGAAGTTCAAGTCCTCCTGAACTGAAAACAGTTCAGGCGTTCTGCCATGCCACTGAACGTTCTGCCAGGCGTTCAGATTCTGGCGTTCTGCCATGCCACTAGTCACACCCCAGCCCCCCTGTCTGTTGAAACAGCTTTTGTGGCTTGAACCAAGAACAAAGAAGGTTTGTTTTATGCACAACTTGAGCAGAGATACACAATCAATCAATACTTATATATCGCTTTTCAACATGAAGTTCACAAAGCGGTTTACAGGCAAATAATACTAAAGTTAAATGGCATAAAGCCAAAGCAATGAGCATAAAAGTAATGTTGACAGCTTTTCTGTAATTTAACATTTAAAAAATGTTTGCAGCAGCCAATTATCCAGCACGTTCTTAAAGATTGCAGCGCCACGGGGACCCAGGGGCATGGCGACATACCTGGGGGCTGCGTTAAGTCTTCCAGAGGCTCCTGGATGCTCGCAGCCCCCTGAGCGACCCTCCTTTTGAAGTTAGGCTGGCACAGTTTGGCTCACACAAGGGCCACCGTAAAGTGCATTTGGACCACTCTCAGAGTCAGGGAGGATGGCGCACATCTGTATGCTGGTCTCTCTGACTCCAAGAGTGGTCCAAGCATACTTCACGATGGCTCTTGTGCCAGCCTAACTGTGCTGGCCTAAATCCATATTAGGATTGTGCCATCAGTGGCTTACCTGGAGGCTGTGGCATTCTGGGTAGCAATGGTGTGATGTCACGTGACATCATGCAATGTAATGTCATCACATGACGTCACTTCTGGAGGAATCGCCAGGAGCATGCCCGTGCACTCATAGTGGCGCCTGAGGTGACTTCGGAAACTGCTCAGGAAGCAACGTTGGCATTCGTGTGTTCATAGCAGCAGCTGGGGCAAAATTGCCCCAGCCACTGCCATGAAAATCACCCCAGCTGCTGCTGTGACTGCCAGTGCTGCAGTCACTTCCTGACTCAGGACGCGACTGGAAAGCATGCGCACTCACAGGGGCAGCTGGCACCTGCCTTCATATGGTGCTCAGGGCTTGTTGTGCCACCCAAGGTATGTCACTGCCAACACTCTCTGACCACTCTACCACTGGGTCTTTAAGGTTGCAAGCCTAAGCACTCTCATTACGAAGTCGTATTAAATTCATGGGGTACACTTCCCAGTAAATATGCATAGGATTGGGCTGCTCAGCTGCAACCTGCTATACGCTTATTTGGATGCAAGCCCCACTGAACTCAGCAGCAGGTGTAAACACATGTATAGGACAGGACTGGGCTGAAAGTATGCCTACGACGCCAGCATGTGCTAAGAACAGATGACGTGAGAACCTTTGCATTTTTTTGAAAACCCTAAGCGAAGCACATTCGCTTCAGAAAGCACATAATATAACATGATTCCCCGGACCGATCCGCTCTAGCATACAGACCACCTTAAGAACGAAAGTAGGATCTGCCGGTACAGACAGCGGGGAGCTGCCACTCCCTACAAGAGCAGGAGGGAGGGCCGCCGTCTGGGGGCTGGAGCCTGGAGTTTAGGGTTGGTCTTTGGTTTTGTCAATCGCGCTGAAGGGGTGGGGAAAGGAAGGGGGGTTGTTGTTTCCTCGCCCTCTCCGCCCCGCGTTTGGTCCGAGGTAAAGAAGAAATAATACGCATCATCATAATTAAAAAAAGACGGGGATGGTGTCCGTTGGTCACAAGAGGCGGCAGCAGCAGCTCTGATTCCGGCCAGGGTTAAGCGGAAGGAGGTCCCTTCCTGTGGAAGAGCCCGGAGCTGCAACCGCGAGAAGAGCTGGTAAAGCAGGCCCTGCCCAGTTTGCGGCCGCCCTTTCCCCTCCTCCTGCGTGCAAATGCCCGCCTCCCTATTCCCGCGGCGTAGGGCATCCGGAGGGATACCGGGAGAGGCGCCTTGGCACGCGCCCCTTTAAACTCGGCAAAGGCGCATGAAGGGGAGGGGGAAAGGAGGAGCTGGTTTTCGTAACGCGCCTCCCGGGGCCGGGCGCAGGAGCAACTCTCGCAGCCGCGGGCTCGCCCCTGGAGCTGTGGGTCGCTCTTCCGGCGGCGGCGAGAGCTGTGTCGCTTCAGTCTAGGCGAGATGTCGTTTCAGCCATCGCTGTATACCTGTGCACGGATCCTTTGCAGCAAAGTGGGGTACGGCCTCCCTACCTGCAGAAAAGAGGGCGGGAATCGAATTGTTCTGATTCAGCCGGTTGCGGATACCTTCTCTCTGTTTTCGACTGCCGGCCTTTTCTCCCACTTTTGCGTCGTTGTTGGTCCCTACGCAAAACCTGCTGGCAATACGGTATTGCCACGTATCCAAGACCAATGATGAATGAATCCAGGAAAACCAGCTAACCTTCAGGCTGGATTGATGCTATGAGTGATATTTATTTCTTAAGCAGGGACTTCTGAGCTTGATCTGGGAATTGAGGTTTGAGAAGCGTGGAGCACAGCAGTTGTGTATTTTCTCTGGCTTTCCTTGCTGCCCATTCTTTTTCTATATGGCTTATGCCTCTCTTTGGTGTTAGAGGGCTCCATAAAAGGTCAGGCATTACAAAATGTATAATCAGCACTAGAAAGTTGGATAGAACTGGACCCTTGGTGCTCAAAATAGACTATGGGAAAGAAAGTCTTAAGAACATAAGAACATAAGAAGAGCCATGCTGGATCAGGCCAAGGGCCCATCTAGTCCAGCTTCCTGAATCTCACAGCGGCCCACCAGGTGCCCCAGGGAGGCAGGAGACAGCAAGATGCTTGCATCCTGTTGCCACTCCCTTACACCCGGTACCTGTAGCCCACCACCTTTGTAAGGAGGTTGCACAATCCATCATTGCCTATAGCCCACAATGGATCTTTCCTCCAGAAATCGGTCTAATCCTCTCTTAAAGACATCAAGACCAGATGCCATCACCACCTCCTGTGGCAAGGAGTTCCACAGATTAACTACCCGCTGGGTAAAAAAGTACTTCCTTTTATCTGTTTTAACTCTCCCAACCCTCAGTTTTAGCGGATGCCCCCTGGTTCTGGTGTTGTGAGAGAGGGAAAAGAACATCCCTCTATCAACTCTTCTCAAAGCAGTGGCGTTTCTACAGGAATGGCAAAGCTCTAAGTCTTGCAAGAAGCCTTACCTTGCAGTGGAAATCATTCCTCTCCTGCACCGTTTTAGCCAATCCTCACAGGGAACAGCAACATCTTGGCGTTGCTTACTGGCTACAGCAGCAAGGGAGAAGAGGGATTTACATGACAGGGTAAGGCTTCTTGCAACACTTAGAGCTTTGCCCTCCCTGTAGAAATGCCTCTGTCTCAAAGCTGGATAGGGCATCATCTGACTGCTTGACTGAAGTATATCTTACTTTTTCTAGGGCTGGATGTGATTGGAAGAGTTAGTTGGAAGAATGTAAGTTGCTGGAACATGTCTGCATACACATCTGCAGTTCATCTTACATAAGGAGTTTCCTTATCGCAGCATGGATGTGGAAATTAATTGGGTGTCTGATGATGACATTTGTGGCATTGGAGAAGGTAATTCAGATAAGTCCACTTGTACTAATGAGTGGGAAGGTCAGAAAGCCAGTCTCCAGCTGGACATAAAGGAAAACCTCTCTCCACCTTCTATTCCAAACTCCAGCCCTGCTGGGCCTTCTGATCAGCAGGATCTCCCCGTAGAACTGCACTGTGAAGAAGAGGAAGCTCACAGTCTGAACTGTCAATGGAGGAATTCAACCACGGCCGGGGTATTCATCACTTCTAGTGCCAACTTCGACCTGCAGTGTGAAGATGAAGGCTCAGAGCTTCGTTCACTGGATCATGCCAGAGGGGTTCAGGGGAGACCTAGCAAAAACGGTGATGTTTCCATCAGTGACCCTTTTGATGAGGAGGAATTGGCTCCCACATCTGAAGTGGTTTTGCCTTATTGTTGCAAGAAATGTGGAGAAATGTTCCATGATCTTGGTATGTTGCAAGAACATCAGCAGTACCACAGCAGCATGGCCAAACATCCATACCAGTGCCCCATCTGCAGCAAAGAATTCTTCCGCACAGCCAATTTAAGACTGCACAGACTCATCCATTCAAGTGATAAGCCATACAAGTGTCCAGAGTGTGACAAAGGTTTCATTCATAAAGTTGACTTCTGGAGGCACTTGCAAAATGTGCATAAGGTAGAACATTCAAAAACGTTGAGAAATTGGTCTCTGGTTACAGAGCCTTCCATGCATGGAGACCAACATCTTGCCTCCCAAGTTTGCCTTAGCGAGCCAGGCAGAGAACAGCCTAAACCTTATATATGCCCCACCTGCAGCAAGGGTTTCCGTACATCTAATTTGCTGTCCAAACACAAGGTGATTCATCGGAAAGATAAGCTGCATAAATGTCAGAAGTGTGGAAGAGCTTTTGTTCATCTGATCACATTGAAAAGGCACCTAAAAACTCATATTGGGGAGCGCCCTTTCTATTGTGAAGTGTGCAGCAGGGCTTTTACACGCATGCCTTCGCTGCATCGGCACCACAGGATCCATACTGGAGAGAAACCCTACTCTTGTGCATACTGCGATCAAAGTTTCACTGAGTCGGGCTCCTTGAGGAGGCATGAGCGCATTCACAAAGTGAAAACTACATAGGGTCACTTCGCTTGTAAACACAAGATGTTCTGCATATGCGCTTAAAATGTAAAGTGTGAGGATATCAAACACCATTATCACACAGAGATGCTTGTCAGGGAGTCATAACTGGGTACAGCTGACTATTGAGCATAGACTTGATAGTAAACCTTTGCATAATGACTGAAATGGTCTGTAATCCCTAAAGTTTGCACCATTTGTTTGATCCCTGTGAAATCATTTGACAAAGTAAAGAAGCGGTTCCACCATTGCTGTTTGTTATTTTGCTTATACAGCACTCTTAAGAGTAGCTCAGCTCATAAGGTCTTTTTAAACCTTGTTTGTCCTTGCAACAGTCCTATGAGTAAAGGTTGTTTATAATTTCAGCTAGGGAAATGGAGTCAGAGAAATGAGACTTGATCCAATATCCATAACTAAGGAGTTGAGTTGTGCCTCACAATCCTTTGTTGTGTTGCAAGGGATTTTGGGAAGCAGCTTTTTTAGTATCCAGTAATTCATTATGCCCACCTCTTATTAAAGCAGTGTTGACCTAGGCAACTGCTTTGGCTACCCGTGCAGTCATCTGGCCCTGCCTTGACTTGACTAGAACCATGCTCTCTGAACTATTCAACAAACAAAAATAAAGTGACAAAGCATGGGCATTTTGTGGACTGTGAGAAAACCTCCTCTGACTTATTAAAAGAGAACATCAAGGCTGCAATCTTATACACACTTACCTGAGAGTAAGCCCCAATGAATATAATGGAACTTTTGAGAAAAGATGTATAGGATTGTGCTGTAAGTCCTATTCTCCACTGGAGAATGTTTAAGGCTCAAAATGCATCTAGGGTTTAACATTCTTAAATATATTTACTCACCATGTACATTAAAATGTACATTTTAATCCAGCAGACTCTCCGCTTATACCTAGTAAATATAATGCTTGAAAA
The DNA here is from genome assembly GCA_029204185.1 of Lerista edwardsae. Lineage (NCBI taxonomy): Eukaryota > Metazoa > Chordata > Lepidosauria > Squamata > Scincidae > Lerista > Lerista edwardsae. Next base: position 2,730,515 of record JAJKFI010000086.1, read on the forward strand.
TTTGTTATTTACTGCTTATTTTAATTGTGGTACAAAAAGGAGCTCAGCCATCATATTTCTGTGAGCCACACATTATATGTCAAAGAGCTGCACTAGGCTCGGGAGACAGTTTGGCCATGTCTGTTCTATGTTATAGTACAGTGTTATTCAAACTGGGTCAGGACCCATTGGTGGGTTGTGACCTGATGCCAGGTGGGTCGTGGAAAGCTGGGAGCAGCCATCTTGGAAACTGCAGACCTTACTCTTGTTATATTCCTTTTGTGCGTGTTAACCATTTGAATTTTCAAGTGAGGGTTTTTTTTAAAAAATTTTGATTTTAGTTCAGTGCTTTTACACCCTATTTTGTCCTAATCTTGCTTTCTGTCAGGGATGTGTCATGGTTGTTCACTTGCTGTAGACAAGAATGCCAATTTATATTTTAGGAGTGTCATTTTATTATGTTACAATGATGGCACTTCTTGCTTGATGATGGCACTTCCTGCCACAACATCACTTCTAGGTTACTGACATGACTTCTAGTGGGTCCCGACACAAGTGCCATTCTAAAAAGTGGATCCCAGTCTAAAAAGTTTGAATACCACTGCTATAGTAGTTTTGTACCCATTATGCCTTGTTGTTTGTTTTTGTTGCCAAACATGCATCAAGACCTAATAAGTGTACTATATACAGTAGGTATCACAGATATGTGAACTCAGGTCTTCTGGACCTGAGCATCTCAACATGGGAAGCTGCCTTATATTGAATCAGAGCATTGATCATCGCAGCTCCATACTGTCTACATAAGGACTGGCTTTTAAGAATAAGGAAAAATAAAGATTTGCTGAATAGCCTTGTAACAGTCAGAGAATACAGTACGTAATTCCTCTACCACTCTCCAAACCTAATAAGCTTTGGGGTATGCTGCAAGGAATGGCTCTCTCTCCTACTGTAGGAATAATTTTGGACAGAAGTCTAGTCCAGCGCTGTTAAGTCTAGCATTCAGTCAAACTCTGTGATCTATATCTTCTGCTCTGAATTAAGATGTCTACAGGCAGCTCTCAGTTTACACAGGGATTGCGTTGCTGGAAATCTGCTCATGTATTGAAAACGTACTAATTAAAAATATTTTCCCATAGGTAGAGGTGTTTGTTTCTGGTGAGTAAGGTAAGTTTACAGACTAAGTCTTACTGAACACAGTGGGCTGAGTAAGGTAAATAACACCATTTTCAAACACCTCTACTCATAGAAAACCCATAGGAAAGGATTGCCTGGGAATAGGGGAGAAGCTGTATAACCTGCTAACAACTTCTGCCAGCCCAAGATGGCATGGGAGGGGAGCAAGTGGCAGTGGCTACTGATGGCCAAAGAAACGACGATTCATTTCCCATCCACTACTCTTCCTCTGAGGCAAACACTCCTGTCTGCTTGGCTTTCCAGGCTCTGCCTCCAAGAGTCAGCTGCATGGTGCACCATTACTTGCCTGCACAATCTCCTTCCTTCTCCCCCCCCAAGCTCACAACAGGTGTGCAGCACTTCACTTTCACCATTATGCTCCCCTTGATTGCTAGCAAAGGTTCCATGTAGCTAATACAGTATTTACATCCCACTTCAATTTTTTTTTTCAAAGAAGGAAGTGCAAAGCATTCAACAGCTATTGATAAACATGAGTACCTATACCAGTGGCCATCACTTTATGTGGCAGTGAATTCCATAAGTTAATTACATGTTGAAGACAATATTGCACTTTGTTTTGCCGGTTCCGACAATACTGTTATGCGACTATACTGTTATCAAGTTGCAGTGGTTGACCCGGGTGATAGCATTATGAGAAGCTGAAAACAATTATTTTTACCCATGAAACTTACTTCCTAATAAACATGCACAGGATTATGCTGTATATCTTTTGGTGTACAATAAACAGATCATGTGAATGTGGCAAACATAAGAACAGCCTATTGGATCAGGCCAAAGGCCTATCTAGTCCAGCTTCCTGTATCTCACAGTGGCCTACCAGATGTCTCAGGAAGCACAAAACAACAAGATACTTGCATCTTGTTGCCCCTCCCCAAGGTACCTTACCTCTAAAATAAGGAAGTTGCACCATCATGGCCTGTAGCCTGCGATGAACTTTACCTCCAGAAATCTGTTCACTCCCCTTTTAAAAGCATCTAGGCCAGACACCTTCACCACATCCTGTGGCAAGGAGTTCCACAGATTAATTGTCTGCTGGGTGAAAAAGTATTTTATCTGTTCCAGCTCTCCCAACACTCAATTTTAACGGATATCCCCAGATTCTGGTGTTGTGAGAGACAGAAAAGAACATCTATCCATTCCATGCGTTACTTTGTATCTCTCAATCATATCCCTCGCCCCCCTCAGGCGCCTTTTTTGTAGAGCCCGAAATGCTGTAGCCTTTCCTTATAAGGGAGGTGCCTCCAGTCCAGTAAGCATTTACAAGTCAACAGGTGCTTGGTTTGCGTCATACAGGTCCATTCACCATGAAGCGAGGATTGGAGGCTGCTGACTCACGAAGGGCACTCGGTGGTCAAACGTTACCTGTGAGGAGGCTATGCAGTTGCCTTCGAACTGAGGACTCAAAGGCAAGAATTTGGTTTGCTCCAAGCATCGCGAGAGTCCGGCCAATGCGGCTGAGGAGCGCGCGGGCACTTGCTCTGGTTTCAGCACGAGGCTGAAGCGCTTTGGCCGGCGCCGCCGCCGCCGCCCCTCCTCCTCCACACCCGCGGGACTGAGGAGCGCCGCACCGAGTGCACCAGCGCCTGGATCCCTTGGGCACCAGCTACACCAGCAGGGTGAGCCGCGGGGCTTGGCTTTGGCTTTTTGATTCTGAGCGTGCTTTTTTCTCCGGCTTAGAATGGTGCTGCAGCCGCCTCTTCGGAACTCAGGGAGCGAGCGAGGGCGTGAGCAGGGAGGTCCTGGGCGAGTGTCTTGTCCGGGGAGAAAGGCTACGGTGGGCTTGTCCCGAGGAGAGGGCCAGGGCCGGGAAGGAAGAAAAGCGGGACCCTTTGGCGGCGAGTAGCGCCTCAGGAATACTAGTGCGGGGCTGCACTGGGGAGGGGGTGAGAGGGGAGAGTGGCTGGAGGCATCCGCGGGGGAAGCCTGAACTTTTACGGAGTGTCCAGAAACGGTGCAGCAGCCACTCTCTTTCTGAGTTTGGTCCTGTGTCTTTTAAGTAGCCGCAGCATAGTAAGCAAGGGAGGGCGGGCGCGGGTCCCTGTGCCCTCCATTTTATCCCTTTGGTACATTGAGAAAAGACGCGTTCTTGTAATCAACTTGTGAGTGTATAGTAGAAAAGCGTCAGTATGTACCGAGTGCAGCTCCCTTGCGCTCCCCGGTTTGGATGGAAGCGTATCTGAAAGACACGTGGGTTTTCTTTCAAAAATCGAACGCGAGGGGCGCAAGACATGCATTTTTCCCCGTCTGTGCGTGCTGCCACAAAACAGCAGCTCGGCGTCTAGAAATGTTGCAGGTGAAATTTCCCTAGCATGGATATACTAATGTTTTAGGGGACGCTTCAGTCCACCACACCAAAATTTGTGTAGGGAAAGCCTAGTAAAACTTTTTTTTTTGCTTCTTAAATAAAATATTTAACTCATAAAAATAAAAAAACCCCGAATCTTACATAATACACTTTGTAAAACATACCAAGAGCGCAGCAGTAAATCCTACTTACATATAGTTTTCTTACTACCAAGTCAAAGTTTCAAAGCCAGTAAAACTCTATAGGTCAGTCTGACTAATGCACAGAGACGTCTAGGAGAGACTTGTAGTCGTTCCTATTCTGATCATCCTAATCATGGTGGTTCCTGAATATGGGATTATTTTCTCAGGATCCCATTCTGTCATGCCACACTGTGTCTTTTTGGTGCCAGGCAGATTCCTGGGATTTAACTGATATTGTTTTATTGTTGCTTCTTTATTTTGTTATTATCTTGCTTTGTGGCTGTGTGTTGATGCTGTTTTTATTTTGTATTGTAAGCCACCCTGGGAATGCTCACTCTGAAGGATGGCTCACCAATTAAAAACAAAACCACTCTGTTGAGATTGATAGCAAAAAACCAGGGTTAGAAAATGGGTCCTTTTAAGTATGGGGTAATGATGGGAGGAGAGGAATGAGGTTTCTTGGCTGTTTTGTAGAAATGAGGAAAGGGGATGAAGATGGGAGAAACCAGGATAGGTCAACTTGTACATATAAAGCTTTGGGGGAAAAAATCAAATAGTAGTAACTGAATCCCAGTACAATTGTGTATGCAACTGCTACAGATCTGAAAAGCAAAAAGTCATGAGAAGATTGTAGCTTGATTTTATGCATGTCTGCATGGAAGTAACCCAATTTGTGTTTAATGGGTTTCCTAAGGCTTGCACATTGGTAATCTGCAACTTGCTGGGCTGTATCATTTCAGACTATACATGAGACTATTTGATCTCCTGTCTACAATCTGAAGTGGTACTGTCTAGCAAGATCATATTGATACTTCTGATTATGTGTTTTAGGTATTTACTCATTGAAATGCCCATGTTAACTCCATGTTGTTTTTGGCATCCTATACAACTTAAAGAACAATCCTCTGCATGTCTACTCAGAAGTCCCGTTGTGTCCAATGGGACTTACTTCCAAGGCAGTGTAGATAGGATTGCCATTTTATGCCCGGATTGCCAGATTCATGCCCATGTGTATGGGTATGAATCAAACCCAGATTCATACCCATGCCTTTCCTTAGGCATGCTCTAACAGAAACTGAAGAGAAAACTGCTTCAAAAATTCCTACAGGATGTATGGTCAGAATCTGTAATAAAATGCTTTTATACTCTTCTCATTACTACTTTAGCAAGGATTAATTTGACAAGCTAGTCTTCCTTGCATTGCTCCCCATGCAGCTAAAAAACATTGTGGCTGTTGTTGTTACCTGGGTAATTGAACACTGTAGAGACTGCCTTTGCAAAAATGCTGTACTCTGCTGTTTATGTCCGGTATGACAGTCTTTTCATCTCTGGGAACTGGTCTCTGGTCACCTCAGGGCCAAATCCTAGCCAATTTGCCAGCACTGATGTAGCCTTGCCAATGGGATACACGCTGCATCCTGCAGTGGGGGTGCAGTCACGGAGGCCTCCCCAAGGTAAGAGAACATTTGTTTCCTTGCCTCAGTACAGGGCTGCATCACAGCTGCAACAGTGCTGGAAAGTTGAATTGGGCCCTCAAATGCCACATTTAGCAGCCAGATGTTAAATGTGAGCCCTGGCTGCAGAATTTAAACTTGCCACAATTTAGAACTTGAGCAGTGAGTGTGAAAAGGTAGGTATAAACGCAGTGTAGCCTGGCTCATTGATTTGGGATAATAATCTTGATTCAAATTGCTGCCATTATTTCTGAATACTGATAACTAGCTTGGGAGGAGGGCAAAGGGAGGGAGTGAACTAGGAGCTGACTAGCAAGTGGCTGTGCCTCCAGGTTCTAATTGTAATGCATTTATACAGAAACCACTTTGCACAATAATGCAGTGACTTGAAGTGTGAATGACTGGCTGATAATTTTTTCCAATGCAAAAAAGGCATTTTGACAAAACTATATGCTCCTTCTATTACCCTTAATTACATTAATGGGGCTTCTTAAAGTCTTGATTAATCAATCCTCCTATTCTGCTGGAACTAATCAGGGAAGGGGAAAATGCAATTAAGAATGTATGGCAGATTCTGGGGCAGCATGAGAGCTGCATGTCTGGCAAATGAAAATAAAAATGAATTTTGTGACTCATCCAGTTGAAAGCAAATTTGGAGTCATCCAAATTATTTTCTCTAGTGTTGTAGTTTCTCTAGTCTTTTCCTTGTAGCCTGTCACTTTCTTCACAGATTTCTTCTGTCATGTCTTCTCTTGGATAGTTTCTGTTGCTTTCTGTGAGCATAATCCTATGCATGTTTATATTGAAGTAAGTCCTAATGTCTCCAGTTTCCAAGTAAGAGTGCATAGAATTGTAGTCTACACTGAAGCTTCAAGCTGATTTTAACATTCATTCTTTGTTGCTAAAGAACTCTGGAAATTGCAGTTTTAAAAAGATAGGCTTGGGTATCTATAGTGAGAATTCTCATCCTCTCACCCAAACTATCCAGATTCTTTTAGGGGAAGTCATGCCGAAGTGGTATCGAACCAATTTAGGTTTGTAGTATAAATTTGTACAAAGACTCTGACCTAGGAATTGCTAAGCTAGATAGGATGCCAGCTAAGAAGCCCTGAAAGTGCAACTAGAAGTCCTGCCTCCTGTTTTAAGAACATAATCTAGCTGCACTAGTACAAAAGTGTATGTGTGCTCGCCTGTGTGTGCACATGTGCAAGTAGTACAGTTGCAAAGAATATACAGTGCCCACAAAACACATAATATCCTGACGCCTTCCAGCAGGTATTTTACCCTTCATCTATATATAAAAAAATGAACGTGGGTGGGTATGTATGCATGTGGGTGTGTATGTTCTCTATAGGCTCCCCCACGGCTTGACCGATCGCCACGAAACTCGGCACACATGTACCTTGCGGCCTGGCAACAAACACTGCGGGGGTCAGACCCCCCTACAGCCCCCTGTTTTTTGGGGAGGGGGGCTAGAACGTCCAGACCAAGGGGATTGCATTGGACTACAGGTCTGCTGCCACCCTGTGGTCAGAGAAACGATTCTGCAGGTTATCTGGTAGGGCTGCATTAGCTCAGCTAATACACAGGGACAGAAACGAAACCGAAACTGCTTTGCACTGCCTGCCTTGCCCAGGCTGAAAAGAGCAGGATCCAGAGAGTTCCAGCACCCAGTCCAATCTGAGAGGGACCTATTTCCAGGGAGCTAGCTGGCCACCTCTGCCTGTTTCTCAGACTTCACTGCTATCCTGCCACATTACCTGCAGACAGTAAGTGGGACCATTTCATTACGCTCCTTTGCTTGCTTCTCTCCCTGAATTCATTCCTTCTCCTAATACAAGCTGGGGATACTTTCTCCCCCGGGCAACGCCGGGTAACAAAAAGCTAGTCCTTCAATAAAACACCAACTTGCCCTTTGCTAAGAATAAGTTACTCTAATGTGGGATATTGGACAACAAACAGGCTTCACTATGGATATACAGGGGAATGAGGCAAACAGACAGATCACTAATTCAGCATTGCTGTACAAGGACCACACACAAACTGAAGGATTGGTCCACCACTGGCGACTAAACAATCTGGAAAGCAGAATACTGATGTACAGGTGTAGGAATGCTATGGCTGGCATCTTGGCTGTATATAAAAGATTAATTTTGTGAATATGTGGAGTTCAGCAAAAATCTAAGTAAATAACCTTAAATTCTAATGGCTTCTAGAATATTGCTCTGACTGTTCTCAAGTCAGGCTCTTCACTATGTTATCTTCATTTGATTTGGTACTGATACAGAAATTCCACCCATGACCATGTTTCCAATCTTTTCATAGGAAGAGCAGTGATTTGGAATTGAAGACTACAGGGGGAAAGCCATCCAGGCTAAGTGATAGAGATGCAAGTGGACTTTGAGCCTGTGTGCGATACTTCCAGCACCAGAGAAGATGATTTGGATTCTAGCTGTGCTTGGGTTGGTCATAACACTAGCCTACTGTTGAATATAGAGGAAGACTGCTTGCCACCGTCTCGTTCTTATGGAAGCTCTGATGTACCTATAGCCAGATTGGATCTCCCTCTAGAATTCCACTGTATAAGAGAGGAATGTTCTCTGACAGCATCTTCAAAAGCATCCATCTATTGCCGACAAAAGGATTCAGCTGCAGCGGGTGTATATGTCCCCACAAGGGCCAATTATCACTTGCATTGTGAAGCTAAGGACCTGGGACTCCAGTCTTCTGACCATTATAAAGATCCTCACACTCTAAGTGGAGAAGAAGAGAATTTCATCATCCTTGTTGACAATTCTGATAATGAGAATTTGCCACCTTTGCCTTACCAGTGCAAGAAGTGTGAAAAATCTTTCCAAGAACTTTGTGAGCTTCAGGAACACAAGAAGCTACATATGCCTGGGCATTCATATAAGTGCCCCATTTGTGGCAAAGAGTTCTTCCGTGCAGCTAACTTACGAATGCACAAACTGATTCATTCTTCAAACAGGCCACACAAATGCCCAGAATGTGACAAAGGTTTCATTCGCACGGCAGATGTTTGGCGCCATCTCTGCCGCATGCACAAGATTGAGCGTTCCAGTGTTGTTTTGGGGAGTGCCAATATTAAAAACCCCTGGTCAGTACTTCAGGAGAACCAAGAAGGTCACTTGAATTCTAAGCAGCTAGATTCAGCTGTCGGAGACCCTGGCGAAGAAACATCAAAACAGTACCTTTGTCCAATATGCAACAAAGGTTTCCATAAGTCGAATTTGCTTTCCAAACACAAGGTGATCCATCGGCAAGAAAAGCTGTACAAGTGCAAAGAGTGTGACAAGGCCTTCATTCAACTGTCCAGGTTAAAAAGACATTGTCAGACGCATACTGGAGAACGCCCTTTCCACTGTGAAGAGTGTGGTAGCGCCTTTACGCGTCTAGGTTCACTACAGCGCCATCAGCGTATCCATACTGGAGAGAAACCATTTGTGTGTGCTTGCTGTAATCAGTCTTTCTCAGAATCGGGCACTCTAAAGAGACACGAACAGATTCATAAAGTAGTCCAGACATAGTGTTTATGATGATGAATCTTTTTAAACTTGCTTATAAATACAGAGACCCTGCCCTAACATGCGAAACATATAAATTAGAGCCTGGTCTTCACATGAAATAAGATGCTGGAGAGATGGTAGAGAAGATTGTACCTGTTCAGCTTGCAGGTGTTGGTATTCTTGGATATTCTTCTCTGTTTAAAGGAAAAATGTACAAGCATTGTATCAGACAAACTGAATAATTTTTGTCTGCTTCCTTAGATTTGTTTTACTTGCAGGAATATTTTTACGTAGGAATGCATTAAAAACAATGTAAATAAAATTTTATTTTTGAAACAAAATATTTTAAAAACAATTCTGAAATTATGGCTGTAATTCCAGTTCATCCTTATGTAAAACAATCTGGTTTTAAAACTAGATTCATATTTTAAAATGGCATCTGAACGTAATGTAAATCTTAAAACTGAAAATGTCTGACACCCCCTTCCACTGAACTTCTTAGAGGTTTTTCTCTTGTAAGTATTATGCTTTAGTGAGAAACATTTGCCTATGCTAATTAATCTGTGATGCATTTGCTCATGCATGTCTGTTATATTAGCGTGCATGTGTGAATTGCTAATATTAGCGTGCATCTGTGAATTGATCCATAGATTGAAGAGTTTAGAGGTGCTTCATGGAGTCTTGTTGTTCCCTTGCAGCAGTAAAATTCTGTAAGTGTATCCCTGCGAAATACTAATATGTTCTTTTAAGTTTCCAGGGAACAAATCCCATTTTTTCCCATTTGTTTCCAGGGAACAAATACCCTTTTCGGGGCAACTTAATTTTAATTATGTAGTGGTTCTTATAGTCAGGAAGTGTTCCTTGATATGTCACCTCAACCAAGTTTATTACAACATCTCATTAGGACCTGATCCCTCCATGGCTCTGCCTTTCCTTATACCAGCTTTCTGGAATACTTGAAATTTTCTATAATATTCATCTCTGTCTAATCCTAGGGGCAGTCCAAGGTGATCTGCCCTCTACTCACATCAGTCCTGTATCTGTCACATCATCTTTGCCCCCCTGCTCTGTAATCCTCCCTGAAGCTTTAGCACAATGCCATATCTTTTTGTAAAGTGGCTCAGCAGGGGAGAATCCTTGAATGGGACTCTCCACTTGTAGCATTCTCTGTTCATTGCTTCTTATACAACAGGCACAGAAAAATAAGCCTCCCTCATCCTTCTCTCATGTGCTGTACAATTATGAGAGAAGAAGATAGGAAGGGCACTTGGCTGGAGGTGTGTGTGGTTGAGTGTGAGGCACTCCTGCATTGCTGCCTCCCCCAGCCCAGTCCCTGAAACATTGGGCTTAACTGACCTTGTGACTGTGCTGCCCTGTCCCACCCTCACCTTTTCCCTCATGCTAAGTTTGTTCAGCAGAGAGATGGATCTCACTGACAGCCACTGTACAAGAAGGAAAATGTTTTGCTATACAATTCTGTAGTTCTGCTCGGAAAGACACAAGAAGACCAGCTCTTGTACAGTATATACATAATCTTCTAGTAAGGCAGGTATCTGGGGAGGGGGAAAGAGTTGGAGGCTCCTTCCTACTGTAACAGCTTAGGAAAGAGAATCCTATCTGACCAAGCGTTTGTCCTCAAGGGACTGATGACCTTGGAAATTGTATCTTTTTGCCCAGAGAGGGGAACTTATAGCTTATGTAGGTATCTTGCTGTATTCTGGGAGCAATACTTGTCTCCAAGGCCCAATATGCAAAAACAACCAGCAGAGTTTAATACAGTATTAAATCAATTGTTTCCAAAGACCATCTTAGTGTTCTTGAGCAGAATTATAACTGTATACAATAACCTAATTAGAATTGGATACATACAGCAGACTGGCTATTATGATCAGAACCTTTATAGGATTAACACGGTACCGGCGGCTAAAAGTATTGCGAACATGCCATAAAGCATGTTCGCAACACTGCACGAGCAACCACTCCTCACACTGGGCCAGTGCTAATTAGCCTTAGTGCTGAGCAGGAGGCTAGCCAGCAGTCCAGCAGCGCAGGCCAACAACAAGGAGGTTTGGGGCAGGGAGTAGATGGAATTGGGTGAGGGGAGGGTCAGGCCTGCAAGGGGGTGGGAATGACAGCTTCTGCTGCTGCATCCTGAACCCCGTCCAGTGCCAGGTGGCCCAATACTGGCCTCCTCAATTCTGCGCCCATTCAAACGGGGCACAGAACTGAGGAGACCTATTGCTGCCAGCTGTGGTCTCCCCAGTATAAGGGAGCAAGTGCGTTCTGATTACTGTGTTCCGTTGTACCAGCCTGTCCGCAAAGCTGGAGAGATGGCAGTTGTACCTGGCTAACATAATAGCTCTCCTTATGTGGGTTTGTGCAGTTGTAAATAAGATGCCATCTTTGGAGAATTAATGGGTAGATGGAAAAAAAATGGAGAGCTTGAGGTATTTGTTGCACTAAACAATTCCTGGCTTGCAATAAGATTCTTCCCCTAATAGCCTTAAATGTGGCAGCATATCCCAACATACCTAGCAATTTTAGCTTGACATAAAAATCAAAAATCTGAATTTTCTGATCTGGTTCAATAATAGTTGGAACATCAGGCCATCATCAGCTGAGTTAAAGAAGATGCCTGTTATGTCCAAAACTTAGCAGATCTTAGCCAGGCCTGTGCATTCACCCTTATGAGACCCATTTCCAGGCACAAGGCTGAATAGGGAACCCAGCAGGGTAGGCCCAACATTTTCTAGTGCCCTGAGCCACACCAGAATCCCATAAAAGGTTTGAGAAATAACTTTCACCTTGAATGCCTCAAGGCATAACTGTTGTGTGAAGAAGAATTGGCTAAGGAAGAGAGTTTAGCTGCGTAGATTGCTGATGAAAAGCCCAGGGGTGCCACGGCAGTGAAACCCTTGTATTGTTTCAAACTAGATTTATGTGGGCATGGTCCTAATCCCACATCTCCCAATATTAGGGTTGTTTCCTCTTGTACCCCCTGAGTTTCTCCTGCAAATTCCCCTGACATAGTGCACCAAGAATGGAGGGAGGGAAACAGTCTAGCATTGATTGATAAAAATTAAACATGAGATTAAAAAAAACACAACAGAGCAAAATGGTATTAGGGATTAGTCAGATGGCTAGTTTTAGATGCAATTATGAACAGTTACTAGTGTTCTATCTAACTAGCTAATTCTCATTTTTAATCTATCTTCTATATACTGTATATAAAAATGAAGTGTGTGTGTGTGTGTGTGTGTGTGTGTGTGTGTGTGTGTGTGTCAGCATAACTCTGGAATGCCTGGAGTAATTTACACCAAACTTGGTACACATATGACTTACACTCTGGAAAGAAATACTGTGGGGGTAAGACACCCCTAGCACCCCTAGGGGTGGGGGTGGGAAAGCTGGTGACATGTAAAAATTAATGAAAACGGCCAATATTAGTGTCGAGTCCATAGTTTTTGGGGTTGCTGAGATGAATGGTGACACTGCCGATGCTGTTGAAGTCCACGTTCAGCCCCCATCACCATGAGGGTTGAGAAGGGGTGCAAGATACAGTGCCTGGAAATAGAATACCCGCAGCACGCTGATAGTGGCATTAGAGGACAGCATTTGATTTCAGATTTCAAAACTCATCCCACTTCTAGAACTACTGTGGGGGTAAGACACCCCTAGGGGTGGGGGTGGGAAGGGGGTGACATGTAAAATAATCGAAAACGGCCGATATTACTGTCTAATCCATAGTTTTTGGGGTTGCTGAGATGAATAGTGACACTCCCAATGCCATTTAAGTCGACGTTCAGGCCCCATCAGCAGGGGGGTGAGAAGGAGTGAAAAATAAAATGTCCACAATGACCGACATTAATGGCAAATCCACAGTTTTTGGGGTTGCTAAGCTGATTGGTGACAGTCCCAATGACGTTTAAGCCCAAGTGTAGTCGAATACAACACACCCCTAGGGGTGGGGGCGGGAAGGGGGTGACATCAAAATAATCGAAAATGACCGATATTACTGTTGAACCCATAGTTTTCGGGGTCGCTGAGATGAATAGTGACACTCCCGATGCCGTTTAAGTCCACGTTCAATCCCATCAGCATGGGGGGTGAGAAGGGATGAAAAATAAAATGTCCAAAGTGACCGACATTAGTGTCACATCCATAGTTTTCGGGGTCGCTAAGCTGATTGGTGACAGTCCCAATGACATTTAAGCCCACGTGTAGTCGAATAGAACTCTGTAGAACCTTCTGGAAATTTTTAGAAATCATTATGCCCCGGTCCTGGACTCCAATCAAATACTTGTCATGTTACCAGGCGTAGTCACTGAATACAAGTCTATCGATACCGTAGAAGATGCCTATGAGGTCGTCAATTTCCCATCAGACTTCCTAAACTAACTTGATCCGGCTGCATTGCCACCACATCGTCTTTTACTTACAGTGGGATCTCCAATTGTTTTACTACGGAACCTCAACCAGCCAAAACTTTGCAATGGCACAAGGCTGTGTGTCAAGAAGATGCTGGGTACTATAATTGAAGCGACTATCTTGACAAGAAAGGGAGAGGGTGAAACAATGTTTATCCCACAGATAACACTCATTCCAGCAGATCTCCCTTTTAACTTTAAGAGATTGCAATTTCCAGTGAGACTTCACGATCAACAAGTCACGGGGCAGTCTATTAAGTACTGCGGAGTGGATTTGAGATCGCCATGTTTCTCCCATGAACAACTTTATGTTGCTTGCTCATGGGTGGGTTCACCCAAGAATTTATTTATTCTTGCTCCTGGAGGTGAAACTAAAAATTTCATTTATAATCAAGTTTTGAGTTAAACTAATATTATAGTGAATTGGTAAAAGATTTTACTTTATAATTTTTATACTGTACTTATACTTTTAATTTCCTGTACATAAAATTACTTCGATTTTACACTATAGATAGAATTCATTCCTTTTCCTGTCTAATAGAAGCTTGGGATAAATAAATACCCAGGCAACGCCGGGTAAGGACCAGCTAGTAATGTATATGAAAGAGGTGTATTAGTAATGTTGCTTACACTTCTGGTACAGGTTTCTGTATGCCTCACAGCAGGAAGTTGCCTAGAAAATCTAAATGTTGGAGACATTTAGGAAATGCACTTCTGTACTTCAGAGTCCTGTTACAGCTAATGCTGTGTACTCACACAATTGGAGTTTGGTTTATGGTGCAGAATTTGAATTTCTTTGGGTGATATTTCTGGCCTGGATGGAGTGCTATGCAATCCAAATAAAGTTCATTTACACATCATTTAAATGTGAATAGTAATTGCTATTACTGTAGAATAGCTGCATAAGGATCCAACATGTGAGCCACTTCTCATGGAAATGAAGGGTTAATTCATGGATTTGAATGAAGCTTCAGTGTGTTGCTGTACCTACAGTATATGCCTGCCTTGTTCCTCATCCATGTCCCCTCCCCACATATCTACAGTATTAGTACAGTGGAATGTCTACATGTTCACATGTTACACGTAACCCCTGCTAACTGGGCAAGAGGCACTTTTTCAAGTGGTGTCCTCTTATATTTAGCAGGGGGAGAGCAATTGTCCCTCTTCACCCCAGCACAGTGTCTTTCTTGTGGCTGTTGCTGGTGGTGTTCTCCATTCTTCTAGATTGTGAGCCCTTTTGGGACAGGGAGCCATTTAACTTTAATGTTATTATTTGCCTGTAAACCGCTTTGTGAACTTTGTGTTGAAAAGCGGTATATAAATACTAGTGATTGATTGATTGATTGATTGATTGATTGATTACATTCTCAGGGCTTAAATGAGGGGGCATAGGAGATCTTTGGAGAAAATAGTGCCTTCCTCTGCAAGCCCCCAACTTCTTTGAGGATGTTTACGTGGACTTTCAGTCTTGCCTTCTCAGGAAAGTGTACATTAGGTTGCAACTTTAGCTGTTCAGATTTGCATATAAAAACAATTGTTTTGAAGCAAAAAGGTGTCCTTTGGTTTTTAGATGAACTTGTGTCACAGCATGCATTAGAAGAGGCATTCCTTCTTCATGTGAGGGGAAAAGATAATGCTTCTTAAGGTGTGCTTACAGGTATCTGCAGGCTTTAAGTACTTGTATTAATCATTATTCTTGTTTTTTTAATCTGCCTAAGCAGGGCACATTTTCAGTCCAATAAATGCTGGTCACTTTCATAATTTACTTGGAGCGCAGAAGATTCTCCTTTGCCTTCAAAATAAAGTGATTACATGAAGCCTACCCTGAATTTCTCCCTAGTTTTAAGCAGGGAAAGTAAAGCATTACAAATCAGCAAGACTTATTTCTTGACTGTTTCAAAGCTTTTAGCATTTATTTTTGGCACCACAATGTGTTAGAAGGAATGCCAATTTTTGCCATGAAATAATGTTTTAACTTAAATATATAACACAAAACCAGTATTGTACTAATGCAGTAGATGCAATTCTGTTCCCTATGTAAGTTTTAGAACTGGACAGCAGATGGCATTGTTGTTTCATGTATGACTAGAAATAGGTGGGAAGCACACAAAAACCATGAATCTGTACCTATTGAGTTTGCTGAGACACACTGACCCCTAGTGGTCTGAGCCTGCTCTCAGAGCATCTCTTAAAAACAGCTCTGTACAAGCTGGCCAGAGATGAAAGGTTTATTTGTGTATTTGTACCTATTTTATAGGGATGTGGTGTCGCAGTGGGTTAATTCGCTGTTGCTGGGCTTTCCAACCGGAAGGTTGGGAGTTCAAGACTGCGTGATGGAGTGAGCTCCCGTTGCTTGTCCCAGCTTCTGCCAACCTACCAGTTCGAAAGCACTTAAATGCAAGTAGATAAATAGGGACCACTTCGGTGGGAAGGTAACAGTGTTCCATGCGCTACGGCATATAGTCACGCCGGCCACGTGACCACAGAAGCTTGTCCTTGGACAAAACGCCAGCTCTACAGGCTTTGAAATGGAGATGAGCACCACCCCCTACAGTCGGTCACAACTAGACCATCCAGTCCTGGGGAAACCTTTACCTTTTACCTATTTTATATTTCAGAGGAGAAAACTACAAACCTTAAATGCTCTCATTTTACCTGCTCTTTTTAGCCTAGTTCCATTTGTGTAACCAAAGTTATCTACAAAGACAGAAATAAGCAGGCTCTCTGGAGTGCAAGTGTAGATTAGCTACTACATCCATGCATAGGCTGGTTTTTCTTGGGCCCATCACAAATATTGAATGCAGTCTTCTTGAAAGTCCAGCATCCTTTTTGTTTCCATCATCAGTCTCGTGATGAACTGGCAACCTTGCCAAGCAGAAAAAAAAGTCTCCTGAATTTCAGCCAGAGGCCTTTCTAAGCATTCCTTTTCAAGATTCTTTTACCTGAACAAGTCAAAATATTCGATTCAAATTTTGTTGCAAGAAAAGCAGAGTTCAAATTCAGAAAGTCATATTTGTCTTTCTTTGCATAGAATGTTACGCAGTCTTGCTGCACGCATAATTCTGCTTCTACAGCCAGTCATGAGGAGGGGCAAGTAGCTACCTGTATAATTAACATTGGATCTTTGCTGCCATTCACTGGAAACCTGGCACCTGAGATTTCAGATACCTTTTGCTGCACACTTTTGAACATAGCCTGCAATCAAGAAACTTGCATAAAAAATAAATGTTATGGTACCTTGGGAATGATGTGCCAATACAAAGTACCACACAATACAAAGAAAAGTAGCTTTTCTTTGCTCCTGCAGAATTGCTTGAATGAGCAGCATTGACACAGGGTCATTTTGCGCTTCCACCACCACTCATTAAATATTGAAGTATCAAGTACTGTGTAACATCTCTGCAAGTTTCCTGATACAGCTATGAGCGTTTATGTGAGAAAGGATGCAGATATAGCAATGCGTGTCAAACTGGGGGAACAAATAGTACTTTGTCCTTTTGGTCATGTCTCTTGTTCTTGGATAATTTGGGCAATCAGTGGGAACACTGGTAACTTTAAGTACAGCAATGTGAAGGTCTGGCTTAGCACATTGTCACCAGTCCTTAGGCCATAAGGACTTTATGTACCAATTCCCCTTATCTGATGGGGATTGTGCGCATACCTGCCCCCTCTTGCTTTTTATTTAATGGCTCTATTGTGTTTTTTATCAGGCTAAATTGCTAAAGCTAATAGATCAAGAGAAAAAACCATCTTAAGGGAGGCATAGCTGTTCTTTCAATTCTCAGGGAGGCTTTCTTTGACTGGCTAACAAGAGGACAAAGGTTGCCATGCAAATATTGTGGCCGAATGGATAGTCACTCCTTATCTTTTGACTGCTGCTCCATTCAGGTAAACATGCTTCCATGCAAGCAGGTCAGTGACAAGCAGCAGCTCAGCAGTATTAAATCATTAAAGGAAGAAAGCTGAAAATTTCCCACAAACTCCATTCTCAAGACCAAATTCCTAAGTGAAACAAGAAACACTGAGTGAATAATGTATCTTTGTGAGACTGGCTAGGCTTAAACATGTTGGGAGTAGTTATATAGAAACACAAACCATGTGAAAGACCTCCATCCCTTGAATAATGGACCCCCTCATACCCCAGAGTCTGTGGCCCTGGCTATTAATCATAACTCTTCAGTGCTGCAAAGCTTATAGGAATGCTCCGGTACCCTCTGGGGTTTTGTTCTGGAACACACACACTCCTGAAACCATGGATACTGGGGACACCTTTTTTAAGATAGGGGAACATCAGTGGTTTTGCTGCAACAAGGGGAAAAATTTTTGTTTCATGTTCCCTATCTATTTAACAGGCACCCCAGTATCCATGGTCTCTGTGGATACCTGAAGCCATGGATACCAGGGCACACCTGTACTTCCTCTGAGATTGGTTGCCTATATCAGAGCCAATTATATTGGGAGATGGTGAGCAAATTGTTTATTGAATGTTTCAGGCTCCAAGCAGCCTGTTTGGACCTTCTGCTAGTTAATCTTGCAAGCAGTGGTGACTCTTGGGCTAGATGACACACTGGCTCCTTTCCAGTTCCTGGATTCTAATCCGTAGAGGATGATGGAAATTAGCCCATTTGGTCTTCGGAAGGGGGCTTGGACAAGGGCCAGGTGGTGGTTTACTTGCAACCTGGATTTCCTGATTTGGTATTTTTGATGTCAGCATTCCAAGGTAACCAGTAATGAGGTTGATAACTTCTTCTGCATAGGGCAGAGGTCACAATTATGGTGAGTCAGCATTGATTCCTTGCTCATTTGGACATAGTCCGAGATGGTTCTATATTGTGCTCTCTCAGCAGCAACCAAGTTGAACTGGAAATGGGGGAAGGGAACTAGATTCTGATGAAGGCATTGATTAAAAACTAGTCCTTGGAATTTTGCTATACATGTTTTCCACACCTTCCCACCACTCGGATTTAAAATTGCTTTCACATAGATAAGGACTTTTTGCTGTGCTGGTGTAATGCTGTTTTCCAGCACACAAACACGTCCACGCTTGAAGCATTGTAGCTTGAAGCATTTTCCATGGGAATTACTAGAATCTTATATTACTGCAGAGCCTAGAAAGGCTGCTCACAATCCATGCCATGAGACAGGACCTTCTTTCTTATGACTTTACACCCTTATGAGGAAAGGATATTTTGGGGCTTTTTTAGTCTAGAAAGAAGGCCCTTGATGGGGGACATGATTGAGACATACTATAAAAAATTATGCATGGGATGGGTAGAGGGAAGTTCTTTTCCCTCTTGCATAACATCACAACCACAGCCACAAAAATTGGTGTGAGAGAACAGGCAAAATAAAATCTTACTTTAGCCAATGTATAAATCTGTAGAACTCTCTACCACAGGATATGGTGATGGTACTTGGCTTAGATGCCTTTGAAGGGGGATTGGACAGAGGAAATGTCCATTACAAGTTAAAATCACAATGGCTGCGACCTCTAGGTTTTCAGGTAGCTTATCTCTGAACGCCAGATGCAAGGGAGTGGCAACAGGAAGCAGATACCTTGTGCACTTCCAGAGACATCTGGTGGACCGCTGTGATACAGAAAGCTGGACTAGATGGGCCCTTAGCCTGATCCAGCAGGGATCTTCTTATATACCACCCACTCATCAATCCAGGACACATCAATCAGACCACATTTTCATGCAAGGAAGAAATGTGTACTAATTACAATGTTTTCTGGGAACTTTCTAATCTAGTAATTCCCAAATTGTGCTGTGAAATAGTTGCTGGTGTGCCATGAGAAATAGTAGTTACATGAGCTCCAGATACTGTTTCCCTGCATCTTACACAAGGGTTATGTTACAAGGATGGTGCATAAAGTCAAAATCGTGTGTATTCGACTCCTTCAAATCCAACGAATTTCTACCATCTTTTCAAGAACTAAAACTGCAGTAGGAGAGATGTGTGGAAACTGAGATGACTGAAGGATCAGCAGCTTCATTCTCCCATTTTTGGTTTGGGGCCTAAACAGTGTAAGAGGAGTGGTGGATGGAACTGTCTGCACTATTTAAGCTGTTATTGTCTCTGCTTTCTTTTTGGGAGTGAATGCTTAAAATGTGTGCAAGTCATTTGCCCATAAGATAAGGGTTGACTGAAATCACCCACTGGCTTGTGATCTCAAAAACCCATTTCTTTCCCCCAGTGCATTCCTGCAACTCTTTATTTGAAAGCCACAAGCAATTAAATGTAGGGTGAATGCATAAATAAATACTTATATATGTGTAAATATACACCTAGTGCTTGAAAAGAATAGAGCAGGCAATTAGTCACAAGCATGGGACAGGGGAAGGACAAACTTGGTGGCCAAAGCAGTGTTTGATTCATTGGTATGTTCAACTGCTATGCAATTGCGATAATGGGAGAAAGCTGAGCTCATGTGCATGCATGCATAATTGTGGTGGATTCCCTCTTCATATTACATCTTTCCTATTCAATGCAACAGTAGTCTGTTGCAGCAAAAATAGCAGAGTTGTGTGGCACTTGAAAGTAACAAATATACTGTTGCATGAGCATTGGTAGGCAAGAGACCATTTCATCAGATGTGATTAACGATGAAAATGTCAGCCAATAAATCATGCAGTAAACACTCTCTATTAATACTTTTGGTAAGCGAAGGACCTGGCTTCTGGTCAGTTTTGCTTCTGGTCAGGCCTGAAAGTACAAGACAAGTCTATTTTATTGTGAGCCAGCAAGGGTTTCTAAATATAATCCCTCAACCATAAAACAAGCAGCTGAGACTAAGTTCCTTTGTTCAGAGCGGTGATTTCCAGACATGTACCAGGGAACCCCAGCTTTCCTCAGAAATGTATTATGGTTTCTTTGGTGAGCCCAATCATGGCAGCCAAGCTTCCTTGCTACTGATCTTCCGCTGTCATGTAGAGCCAGAGGAGAGTGCTGGAAGTGTTCTGAGCATTCTGGAAGTGTTCTACCCCTGCTAACTGGGCAAGAGGCACTTTACTTTTTCAAGTGGTGTTCCTCTTATATTGAGCAGGGGGAGAGTAATTGTCCCTCTTCACCCCTGCACAGTCTTTCTAGTGGTTGTTGCTGGTGGTCTGCCTTTTTTTTTTTTAGATAGTGAGCCCTTTGGGACAGGGAGCCATTTAATTTTATTGTTATTACTATCTGCCTGTATAGTAAACCACTTTGTGAACTTCGTGTTGAAAAGCGATATATAAGTACCTGTTGATTGATTGATTGATTGATGATTGACTTCTCTCGCATTGTCTCTTTTCAGTTGGTCTCTATGGGGAGAGGGGGCAGGGCAGCTGTTAATTTCTTTGGTTGTGCTTGGATCATTCCATCAATGCAGAGATACAACAAAATTGTCTACCCTCAGGTGACTGCCTGTTGTGTCTCTGGATGTTACAGATTGGACTTGCTTTTCGTGCCTAGCTACCTTCCTTGTGTGTATTTGACATTAAAGTGAAGAAATTCACATAAGTTACTTGCTTAATTTTATTTTTTTGCCACTTTTTACAATTCTAGTTTTACTAATTGTGGGAGAGGGACAAGGAACTGTACAGGACACTGAAACCCTATTCCTCAATCACTACCATCTTATTCGACCCATATTTCAATAGGTATTGTGGACAACTATGATTATATGGCATATAATCATATATATAATCATATATGCCATATATAGGTGATTATATGGCAGGCATGTGATCTTAGCTAGGCATTTGCTTCTGTTTTTATTAGAGAACTAGGATTCTGTGCACTTTTTCTATCCTTCCATGAAATGTTATATTGTATGATATATACACAGCCTGGTTTTTTGCTCTTTACTTTTTATGGTCCCTGGTGTAGTGTTTCATGGTGTATTAGATTAGTGCAGATTGGTGCAATCTTATACAGGCACATCTGGGCATAAGTCCTGCTTAACTCGATAGGGCTTGCTTCTGAGTAGGCATGCAAAGGGGTGTGCTCTAAAACTCTGAACTGTAAATCAGGACTTCCATGGTTTGAATCTTGCTTCTGCCAAGAATTCACTGGGTGACCTTAGGAGAGTGGTTCTCAAACATTTTTGACTGGTGGTTTCCTTGCCCTACTGGTCCATAGGCCACAGCTCCCCATTAAGGCTACTTTTATAGAGCAGCAGGTTTTTCCCAAGGATTCTGCGGCTCCCTGGGGAGCCACAGCTCACAGTTTGGGAACCACTGCCTTAGGGTTGGGTAATTCCTCTCAGCCTCAACTCCCCAGGTGCAGTATAAGGGCAAGAACAGGGTTGTTGTAAGGAAAACATCAATTTCACCTCTTTAGTTGTAAGAACGAGTACTCTTTCCATCCAGAGGTGGTAGAGAGGATGGTTAGCAATTATTTTGCAGGGCATAAGAGCCTCAGCAGCATATTCATGCGATTCAGAGGGAGGGCCAGCTGCTAGTTCATGAGAATCAAGCTCTGCAATTAATATTCAGGAGAAGCAGAAGGCTAATGCATTTGGATGTGATTTTGTATTCATTGCATTAAATCATTTCAATGTTATGCAAAACCAACTTTTGTTTTTTATTTTGCTGCAAGCAGTTACTTTCCTATTTGTGCCAAACTGATATTATAGGATATATTTTGAATGTGGAATATTGTTTCTTAGTGGGTTTTATTCTGTCCAGCAGAGATGTAATGTAATTTTGTGTTTTTAGGATTGTGTTTGGTGGTTTGTAATTGTCCTTTTTACAGTTTTCTGTATTTTCTGTACTGCGCGTACAGCAATGTGCTCTAGTTTCCAAAGCTTTACAGGCCTGTAGACGGAAGTGTGGTCTTAGGGTTGCCAACTGATTAAGGGCTCAATTCTGTGGGCTATACCACCAGCTCTGGGCGTTGTAAACGTACTGTAATGCAGGTTTACAGCACCCAGCGAGTAAGTACCACCCGTGCTGGGCCAGCGCCAGTTGGCACTATGCCTCAGCACAGAGGGGGATGATCCGCCAGCGCTCCAGCAGCGCTGGCCAACAGTAAGGGTTTTCAGGGAGGGGTGAGGCAGGTAGGAGGCAAAACTGTGTGGAGGGAGGGAAGGAACAAGCCCTCAAGGGGGTGGGGACAGCAGCAGCTTCTGTTATTGGTCAGCATGACATGGTCTCCATGGCTCTGTACCCGCTCAAATACAGGTGCAGAGCTGAGGAGGCCCACTGGTGCCGCTGTGCCATTACTCCAGGTAAGGGAGCAAACACCCCCTTAATCCAGGGAGGCCCCAGTGGTAGCCTCGGCGCCCATAAGATCCAGCAGTTACAGTTTCTGCACCTCGCTAGCCAATGCGTTTTGGTGCTATGGGGTTTAAGATTGGGTTGCCTGCTATTACTGGAGATCCCCTCCCATATGAGTAATGAATACTGCCATCCTCATCTACTCAAAAATAAGGCCCATTAAATTGAGTGTGACACTCCTGGGGAAGTATGCAAGGGACTGCTTCCTAAATGAAGGAGGCCCTGTAAAAATATGCAGGATTGCTTCTCTGTAGGAATATAGAGTATAAAACTTGCATACTCCAAAAACCAATTGCAGAGTATCATGCTGCACAGAATAATTCAGGTGACCTGCAAACAGAATGAGGATGATAACGTGTTAAGAGCCACTTAGCATTCCCTTAAGGGTGCAGATTTCTGCAGTGATGAGATCATCTGAACTGACAAAACATGTTCTCAATCACTCTTTCCACAAGTCAGTTCTGAAAGGCCTCCATGTCCACTGCAGAGCTGGCTGTACCTCTTGCTCAGATTACCACTAGGAATGAATGCAACAGAGAGATCGTCCTTTTTAAGCACAGCGTACAAGGCATCATCGTAGGTGGATAATATTTCCATTGCCTGGGGACCCTCCAGATAAACATTGCCCATAGCTAAGGCCCAATCTGATTGAATTCTCTATCACAGTGTTCCCAAACTATGGGTCAGGACGAACCAGTGTGGGTCCCAACCTGATTGTTAGTGGGTCATAATATGACAAGCAGATAGTTGACAAGGAAAATGTATTTAAATGTATCAACATGTATTGAAAGTGACAGAGCCATATGTGTGCAGTTATTCACAAGTAGGTAACCATGTCTCAGTCCATTTTGAAGAGCAGGCCGAGAGGAACATAATACTGCCCCAGCAGTCAAACCTAAGGAAAGGAGGCCTCAAATTTTCCCTTCTTCAAGCAGATAAGAAAAAATTATTGAGCCAAATGAAAATGAAACTGAGCTGCACATGTGCATTTACTCATGGGTAGATACACATATCTCAGCTCTTATAAAGGGCCAGGCGAAGGGGAATGCTACTCCACCAAAATGTACCAATCCAGTGAACGTGGAGCTCAACAAATGCTCCAAAAGGCAGTCCCTCCCCCACCATAGTAAAAAGGATAAAAAAGAGACTTGAGCCTCTGTGAAATAAGGTCAAACTTTTTTTTAAGTCTCATAAAGCTAGGTGGGTCCTGAAAGAGTGTTGTTTTAAAAAGTGGATCCCAATGCCACAAGGTTTGGGAACCACTTCTCTATCACATATGCTAATACTAAATGAAGGACAAAGTACTGGTAGAATAAGGGTCAAACTATACATTATATTTTTAAGAGGTGTACTTATGAAAGACACTATGGTCCCAATCTGCATTGTGACCACCCGCTACTTGTTTTTGTAAAAGAAATGTTTCCAGACTTAGACCACAATCCTAACCTGGAGTTAGGCTGGCGCAGTTAGGCTAACAAAGTTTGGCAAGCACAAGGGACACCGTAAAATATGTTTGGACCACTCTCGGAGTCAGAGAGGCTAGCAAACAGACATGCACCATCCTCCCTGACTCTGAAAGTGGTCCAAATGCGCTTTATGGTGGCCTTTGTTCCAGCCAAACTTTGCTGGCCTAACCCCAGGTTAGGATTGTGCCCTCAGTTATACCACTTAAGAATGGATTTAACATAATATGCAGTTTGGTGCAATCCTAACCAACTTTCCAACACAGAAAGTTGGAAAGCATTGGACATAACTGTACCAGTGCTATATATTCTGCATTCTGCAGTGGAGTAAGAGCCACTCCAGTTGGTTGGTTAGGATTGCGCCCCAGTGACTTAGTGCTTCAGAATCTGGAAGTTCTATATAGCCGTGTTCCTCATTAATTTTCCTAATCTCATTTAAGCTAATGCCTATCACTACAACTTGTGGCAGCGAGTTATACAAATTATATTTACCATGCACAACTTAATAAACCTCTGTCATGTTCCCCTCTCACAGCCAATCTTAACTAGAGCTGCACTGGGCAGGCTGACTGGCTTGCACCATATCCAGCCCCAGTTAGGAGGCAACTGTGGTGCAACTCGGAGTAAGGGGACTTGTATCCCCTTACGCTGAGTAAAGCCCCAGCAACTCCTATGAGGATACTTGGATCTGCACCAGTGAAATTACTGGCACAGATCTGAGTGGCCCATGTAGGCTGGAGATGGAGGTTAGGATCCTAATTATTAATTGAGTGCTGGATTCTGGCTCCACCCCCCTCCCTGGGCTGGACCACCCCCAGGTCCACCTTGCTCCCACCTTCCCCCACCCCATTCTGAACTTGGCCGATGCTTCCCCACTCACCTGGGGGGGGTGCACATCCTTGCGCCAATCCAGCTGACTCAGAAGTTGGCGCAAACATGCCTTATGGCACGTTTGCAACAACTGGACGCCTTACATAAAAACTTGCACTGGCTTAGAATGCAGTTTGGATTGTGCTCTTCGTTTTTGTTTCTTTTTGGACACCCAACCGCCCTAGAAGCTTTAATTATTCCTTGGAGATAAAGAACTCCAAGACTTTGGTCATTTTTGATCACACCTTTTTTGCACCTATTCCAGCTCTCTGATATCATTTTGGAGGTGGGGCAACCAGAATCATAAACACTAATTCTATGGATGGCCAGCCTGACCTGGTGCCAATGGGAGTTTTCTCCTGAGCAGGAGAGGGATGATCCAGATTAGGACTGTAGGCGAAGCAAAGGGGTTAAAGCTTCTCTTTCTTGTGCTGCAATCCTGATCTAGAGTGCGCCCTCTGCCTTGTATGTATGCTAAATCAAGCTCTCAGGCCCCAGTGGCACAGTAGATCTATTATTTAGTTGGATCCTCAGTGATACTTCAAATGGAACTTCTGCATAGTTAACCTAGTATGCAGCCTGTATATAAATCTTCATATGTGATCATCCCAAACATGTGTTTTGCTGCTTGTGCAAATACTGGGAAGCTATGATTGACTTCAGTTTCCCAGTGCACATATACAATGCGTACACACCAAAAATAATTGTGTGTGCGACTGGAACCTATTCTACATGTTGGCTGAAGACGCAGACAGCAGTGCTATAAATGCTAAATATTGATGGGATTACAACAGGTGTCGGTGTAGGAGGGAGGGGGCAACTGCTTCTGCAGTAAGTCCGTGTGAATCTCCTGTCCTACCCTTAAAGCATTAAACTGCCTTGAAATTCGTGTTTCTTGACAAGCATAAGTGGGCTTATTGTTCCAGCAAATATCTGCGAGTTGACTGGTTCCCTGGTGCGGCAGCCCAGCCTGACACTGAAGATCTTCACTATTACCTTGTGTGCTTTTTCCTCTAATCCGTTCTGGCCTAGAGCACAGTTTGGACGTGTCCTCTGTCCCTCTCAGTTGCTCCCTCTGTGCCTGTTACATAAGCAGTGATGACTGGAGGTGGCCCCTACACAATAGAGGTAATGACAGCCTCCACAATGGCCCCCCATGAGAGAGCAGGGCACTTTGAGAGGTGGTTATGTTCACGACTTGGCTGGCAGAGCTTGCACCAGACAAAAGAGGGAAAGTTTATACCAACCATTTTCCCACAGCTAAATGAAGATAGGGAAGAAAAGGGAAAGATAGCTGGCGTGGTGGTTTTTTGTTTGTCAAGAGGGAGAGAATAACCCTTCTGTGTCAGGGGAAAGTGAGGCTGGGCTTGGAAAATGGAACACATGCTGTTGCTTTGCAGCTCTACTAGCGCATCTTCTATCTGGCGTCTTAGGGGGGTTTCCCCAAGGAAAGGGAGGTTTTAGAGCCTATTCACAGGCAAACTGTGCGCCACTTTGGAATATGGCTGCTGCAATGAAACTTTGTACCAGTGCTATTTTCACCTTGGCTATTTTCACACCTCAGCAAAAAGTCACATGCTGCTTTGGGCTGGAGCTCATTTATTTTTCCATGCAGTGCTGGGAAAGCGATAAAGCATGGTGTCCCCTGTTCTGCCTGAAGCAGTGGTCAGGGAACAGGGGTAAATTACCCCAAATGGGGTAAAAATGAAATTCCTGGGGGTAACGGATGGTTGCGCTGCCGAGACACAGCCGGGCATGCATATGAATCTATATGCATGCCCGGCTGTGTCTTGGCAGCGCGACCATCCATTACCCCTGTTCCGGTTCCGTCGCTGGCTGGCTGGCTCCGTTTTGTTTTGTTTGTTTGTTTTGCTCCGCCCTTTACAACTTCATATTTACATAGCATTAATTAAGCTCATTAATTAATCAAATAAAAAGCAATGGGTTCCAATATGTAATTTTTTTTTCTTTTGTTCTGGCGGGGGGGGGGTAACGTTGGTGTATCTAAATATATTTTGGGGTAAAAGGTAAAAAAGTTCCCTGACCCCTGGCCTGAAGCAAGTCACTAATTCATAAGACTAGCTCTGTATGCACAGCAGGAAAACTGGTGTACCTTTGCTTTGCATCAGTTTTTGAATTAAGTAACTGAATTTGGGAGGGGCAGTATGTAGGAGGGGAGGGAAAGGAGTGGTAAAAAGAGCAGTCTTGCCTATAAATAAGTTAGCAGTAGAAGCATACAGAGGACATATGTTCTAGGGCAGTGTCATTCAAACTGTGGGTCGGGACCCATTTGGTGGGTTGCGACCTGATGTCAGGTGGGTCGCAGAAAGCTGGGAGCAGCTGTCTTGGAAACTGCAGACCTTATTCTTGTTATACTCCTTTTGTGAGTGTGAATAGTTTGAATTTTCAAGTGAAAGGTGTGGTTTTTTTTAAATTTTGTTTTCAGTTCAGTGCTTTTACACCATATTTTGTCCTAATTTTATGTTTTCTCTCAGGGATGTTTCATGGTTGTACAATTGCTGCAGTCCAAGAATGCCATTTTGCATTTCAGGAGTGTCATTTTATTATGTCACAATGACAGCACTTCCTGCTTGATGATGTCACTTCATACCACAGCATCACTTCCAGGTTAATGATATCACGTCTGGTGGGTCCCGACACAAGTGCGATTCTAAAAAGTTGGTCCCAGTCTAAAAAGTTTGAATACCACTGTTCTAGGGTGCTTCCTATTATTATGACATTGCTTGAAATAACAAACTCTGAGATAGTAGTTTCATGCATTCCAATTCCAATAGCTGTCTGGAAAAACATAAATGCTGAATTCATCCTGTGAATGCAGCCTCTTCTAAGTACAGAGACATATAATTTTTTTAGGTGCCTCACGTACTTTCAAAAGATAAACCCTACTGATATAGAAAACCCTGCAGGGCTTGAGGAAACATGTCGCTTTGTCTTATGGGGGATCTCACAGGGGCTATCCAATAGGTACCTGTAACACAAAATATAAAGGTAACGGTTTCCCCACGACCGAATGGTCTAGTCGTGACCGACTGTAGGGGGCGGTGCTCATCTCCGTTTCAAAGCCTGTAGAGCAGCGTTTTTGTCCGAGGACAAGCTTCCGTGGTCATGTGGCCGGCATGACTATGCCGTAGCGCCTGGAACGCCGTTCCCTTCCCACCGAAGTGGTCCCTATTTATCTACTTAAATTTAGGTGCTTTCGAACTGCTAGGTTGGCAGGAGGACACAAAATATACACAGTCCCTATCAGAATAGAAGTGGTTGCATTTCAGCATGGTGGTGAGAGTTCTGGATTTTAAGGAGATACAGCCCCGAGGTGCTCTAAAACCCTCGCACAACTGGTGATAGAAATGCAACAAGAAAAAGATAAATGTACATACTGCTAGGTTCAAGAGGAAGAGGAGAATGATTCTTTAACTCTGAACATAAATAATCCATAGACACATGTATCCTTGTTAGAGTGGGTGCTGCTGCTCAGAGCTAGAAGCCTGGGAAAGGCAGGGTACGAGATTTGTGGTATGCAATTGTTCCAGCTCAGCATTCTGCACAGAGGCAGTAATTTTGTTAAAGTACTCGAGCAGACTTATGTAAGACTGGCACTAGGGTCAGCCAGACGGAAGCACACCAGGTTTCCAGCCGCGTATAATCATCCCTGTTTCTGTGTTTGTTCAGCGGCTTTCAAGTGCCTGGAGGAGGAAGGGGGAGGCAGGATTCCTGCACACATTGAATTGCTCTGTTTTTTTCTCTCTGCAGGAGGTAAGGAACAAAAAACAAGACCCATTTTAAACATGAAGCTCCATGACAATGCACCTCCAGATCTATTGGAAAGCAAACAAATGGTAATGCTTAGCATTTATATATAACATTTTTTAATGTTCAAAGCACTTCACACACATTGTCTCTTTTCATCTCTGTTTCAAGAGAAGGGATTTGAGTCTCTGCTTGTCTTGCAACTGGATATTTGTGAAATAAAATTATTCCCTTTTGAGCTATGATGGATCTTGGACAATGATTTTGGTGTGCATTCAGATTTGTAGTTTACCAGTGAACTGTTTACTGGTGGAACTGGTAGGGGGTACTGTGCTGGTTCAGATTTTCAAGTTCTCATTCCATTTGTGTCTTAGAGCCAATGAGCAGCTTTAGGATTCAAATATGTTGTTTCAAATGGGAAGCACTCTTATCAAATGCTCCATCCTATAGTATGGAAAATAAATTTTTTTCTACTCACTTTCAAAAGTCTGGAGGTATCTATGTTTGACTTGAGGCTAGACATCTATGCATCAGGTTTTTTTCCCCATCCTTCCTCCAAAAGGTCAAGGATAGTTATGCCAATTTATTCAACCTTGTGAAGTAATGTAAGCTAAGACAGGCTGCCTGGCCCATAGGCACCTAATGAGCTTCATTGCTGAGCAGAGAGTTGAACTGTGGTTTGCCCAGCATACCATCTGTTATGTATGCAGGAGGATAGCCAGGGGATAAACCCAGCAAGAGAGCTGGAGGGGTTGAGCTAATCCCCTCCAATCAGGAGCCCTGGGGGTGGAGTTAACAATATACAGGGGTTGGGCTGTAGTCCTTCAGTTCAGTTCTAACTGCTGCCTGTTGCAATAAACGGTGAAGCTGCACCTGCCTTGTCTGAGTTTCTGTTGCATGGAACAATATCCATTTCCAGTTCTCTGAGTACTGACAAGACCCTCTGGTGTGGGTAAAAATCCTTCACAGTCTACGTATTATTTTTATCACAGGAACGTATTATGAGCGTAGACTCAACTGCAAATGAGTATGAGAGAACCTTTTATTGGGATATATGTTCCTTTTACAAGGATATGGTATATATCCTGTGTGCTTGAAGAAAGGGGAAAACAGAGTCGATTAAAGCATTGCGGAATTCCCCTGTAAAACAAGCGCATTTCTCTCACACACACTTCTTGCTGCTAGACTGAAAGAAGTACTCTGTAGGCACTTAGTAACTTGGTAACAAAAAAAACGTTCTTTACTTTTGTAACATATTCTGCTTAGCTTCGATCATACTTTAACTGGTTACATTTACAATTACTGTTTCACTGCGTTTCATATATATCTACATTCACTTTCCTGACAGGATTTATAGAGCTAGTATTGATTGCTCCCTTCTCCTACATGTCAGCAGACAGAAAGAACAACAACAAAAAGTCAACTGTCAACTTCTTCAGTTAAACTGTCATAACCTTGGAGGAAAAATAGCTGGAGAAGCCCTGGAAGCCCATTCTTGAAGCCCTGTACTGACCAATATGGCTGACTCAACTCAGCGCCGCGAAAGGGGCTCTCTAGCTCGCACGGCGCGTGTGTAAAAGTTAATTTCAACGTCTTTAAGCATGCCTGCGTGTTCTGCATACGGGTGTGCGAATCGCTTAACGAAAAATGGGATTTAATTTCCACAGGTACTTAAAATCATAGTGATTGATACTGAAAAATACTACCTCATAAAGTATGCAGCCTTTCACAAACTGAAGTAGATATGAGGAAAAAAAATAAAAATACTACCTCATAAAAAATACACTTAATAGCCTAGAAGTGAAAAAGAATTCCTCTCATATTGACAACTGCTTGTGTTATACATTGAGAGATTTTAATGTAATTTTCCTACATATTTATCTGATTTTTGCCCACCCTCCCCTTTTTTTCTTTCCTTCCCGTTCACACTTTATTTTTGGTTGTGTAGATTTCAAAAAATAAGTCTGTCAAAACAGTGCAATCCGAGTTCAAATAGACAGCAAGCGGCATTTCGTCCGGTATGTTCAGTAATATAATTACGCGGAATTAAACCTTGGAATTGCATATTAACTCATAATATGGTTACCACTGATGTTTCTCCACGATCACACGTTGTTATTTTCGTAAGTTTTTATTTCAGGAGTAAACGATTCAGCTCTAAACAGTACCAGAAAACCCATTGGAAATGCTTGGAATGAGCAATGTTTTGTACTTACAAACATGGCCGCTAAGCCCGCCCTCGGCTTCAATTCTTCTCTATGAAATATTAAGGGAGGGCCACCGGTTGGTCATAACCGACCACACCCATCTGGGCATTCTAAAATAACAAGTTGTGTCTGACCAATCAAATAGAGGTGCTATCTTTTACCGTATATACATGCAACACTGCCCCCTCAGCAGACGGAGTTGCCTATATATCCAACACCTTTCCACTACACCTTGCAAGGGAAAAGCCATTTACAAATAGTGGTTGCACCTAGAGGCCTCTGCAGGGCTCCCCAACCCTCTAAAAAAGTTTTAGAAAGCTATCAGAACCCACTTCCTGATAGAAAACCAGGTTCTAATTGCTTTAAAAAAAAACTTTTACAGGCTTGGGGAGCCCTCAGAGGTGTCTGCAGGGCTCCTCCTGCCCCCAGGAGGCTGGGGCTCACTCAGGTAAGTGTAAAACACCCCCTTCAGCCTTTCCCTCCCCCCGCCCCTTAAAGGGACAGCAGCAATGCTTCTCAGGTTGGGGCATTGTGATGCCCCAGTTTGAGAACCCTGTTTTAACCCCTTACTCGGTGAAAATCTCATCTTTGTTTCTGTTCCATTCCTGTCTTACTGTCCTTATTGATGGAAGAAGGTTTGGCAACTTTCTAATCCCAGTAGAAGTCACCCAGCTTACTTCCATGGGTCCCATTTCTATTGGGAATTCATGCTGTTGCTTATCAAACTCCCATTCCAATAGGGGAGGAGTACTGGATGGAGGGGACACATACCACTAGAATAAGTGTCTTTTGGAGGCTCAGAGTCTGACGGGAGAGATTGCCAGTGTCACTTCCTTTACCACTTTCAATCTGCCAGTGGGGAATCAGGGCATCGATACTCATGATGAGTGAGAAACAGGAGCTTTGCACAAGTACTTAGACAATATGTTGCTGCCTGTCCACTCCTTCACTATAGATCCCAAGAGAAGTATATGCACAAGACATGATAAATTTAGAACCCTAAAAAACTGCATTTTTTTAGTTGTCCAGAAGCAGCTCGTAATTGCAATTTGAACAGAGAAGGCTTTGCACACCATGGTATGTGATATCACCCCTGCCATTGGTGTACAGTAGGAGTTTGGCCTCATTCCTTTGTCTGGCCAACACAGTGCCTACTGTTTGCTGCGCTTCCACTCATGACATCAGGGACCCAGAGCTGGAAGGCCTGGCCAGTTCAGGGAAGACCACAAACGGTCCCAGGCTAAGGGCCCAGTCCTGTCTCAACTTTTCAGTTGCATTGAGGCTGCAGTAGTGCTCGAAAGTGGGATAGGATTGGGCCCTAAGTCTGACAAACCCAAAGGACTGGAATTTGGGCTGATGGAACAATGCATTTCGGCCAAGCAGACTCCTTAGCAACAATTGATTGCTTACAAATTTCCAATATTCATACCAGCTGGGCAGGATTTTAATAGAGAGAGCTGCCACACGGCTTCACACCCTTCAGTTTGATAACCTAAGTCATGGGTTGTTCCAGAAAGTCATGTGGCCAAAATCATTCACCTGGAAAGTGAGGGATTGGCACTGCTTTCAGAAACTGTTATGAACCCATTGAGAGCTACTATACAGCCTTCCTTACCTCTCCCCACACTAGACCTTTGAAAAAGGAGGCTGCTGAATTTGAACCCATTTCCCAATGGCAAGCACAAACTGACAGAGGAAACTGCACCTCTGATGTTTTTGTTATAACGGTCATTATTCATAATGTGTGTCTCTTCTTGTCCCTGCAATGAAAGAACATTTTGTGCTTGATCTTAGCCTTCCCAAGTCTTCATTTTGATGGAATGCGAGAGCCAACTGAACAATGGTTTGCTTGAGCAGCTGCCTCTCTGTTGGGCAATTAACACAAAATGTCTACTTTAGCTTCAATTGGCATCTAATTAAACTGCTTTGGTTCTGAGCAGATGAAGGAATAAAAAGGACAAGGTGCAAAACCCGGGTGGGGAGAAAGGGAGAGAGTAGATACAAGGGCATTATTTTCTCTGTGGTCTGAGGGAACGAGCCACAGGAATTCTCCTGAGATGATCCCATTTGTATATTGGGACAAACGTGTGAACAGACATGAACATTCCTTAATGGTGCTGGGCATAATGTAGCCAAAGTTATGTACTATTAGGTTCTTCACTGGTTTCAGTGAGAAAGAGTAAGGTACTAAAGTTAAATCTTTCCCTTAAGAAATGAACGGGATACAAACGTGCTTCCATGGTCAGTGGAACATACAACATTCCAAGGCTGGATCATGGTCAGTGGAACATACATATTTAGGAACAAAATTAAATAAGAATGATGTTCAAAGTGATTATGAGGGCTTGTGCTTTGCCAACTAAAAACTTGGGAGAGGTTTGTGAGTTGTTATAATGAAGAGTCACAAGGACACATGCTGGTGAGTACAGCTATCTGGCTGTGTTCATGTCTGTTGATCAGAGCTTTTACAACCAGCCAACGTCTATACTAGTCCTGTGTGTGTGTGTGCCATAATTTTGTATGAATGCAGAGAAAGTACAGAGTGTGGTATTGGGTGCAAAATTCAGCTTTCTGCGAATCATCTTTAAAAAGGCAGAGAACCAAACTTCTGAGAGTGCAGTCCTAAACTGGAGTTAGGCCAGCAAAGTTTGGCCAGCACAAGGGCATGTCCAAACATAAAGCATTTTTGGACCACTCTTTGAATCAGGGAGGATAGCACATGTCTGTGTACTGGCCTTTTTGACTCCGAGAGTGGTCCAAATATACTTTACTGCGTCCCTTGTGCCCGCCAAACTTTGCTGGCCTGACCCTAGGTTAGGATTGCACCCTAATGCTGATAACTGGAAAAAAAGGCCTCAAAGCATGTGGCCAATTTGCAATAAAATTCCACAGCTAGTGGAGTAACTGAATAAGGGCACAGTCCTAACCAACTTTCCAGCACTGACTTAACTGTGCCAGTGGGGCATGTGCTGCATTCTGCAGTGGAGTAGCGGTCATGGAGGTCTCCTCAAGGTATAGTAAGGGAATGTTTGTTCCCTAACCTCAGAGCTGCATTGCCCTTACCTCAGTGCTGGAAAGTTGGTTAGGGTTGCACCCTATGTCTGCAGTATGAAAAATACTTATTTGGAGTGAAGTCCCTTTGAGAGCAGGCAGGAGCCTTCCTGGGACAATGGTATGTTTGTGCCCTTACCCCAGAGTAGGTGCCAGCTGCCCCAATGGGCTCCTCAGATCCATTGCAGCTGAACCCCTAATTTCACCTCTTGGCATGCAGTATGTGCTGATCTTCGCCTCCCTTTCCCCACAAGCTTCCCTTCAGCCTCATCAAACATTTCTTTCTCTTCCTCAGTGGCTTTTGTAGCATCCCTTACTGCTGTTCCTACCCTCTTCCTGCTTTCTCACAGTGGCCGGTGGTGCATGGGGTGGCCTGCAGAGGGGGCAGTTTGTGTCACCTGTGCTGCTTGAGGCAGTCTCACTTCATTGATGGGCTGGCAGTGCTTGATTGATGCTCTGACCCCGTGGCCTGCTGTGGGAAACAGCACAGCCTCATATACTGGATGCAGAGTTAGAGGACCCTTTTCCAAGTACTGTTGCAGATTTCTAACCTCATGAAGCAGCAGACTTGGTGTGTTCCGCAAGTGCCTGAAATGATCACTTTCTTGGGATAAACATTTTCTGCAGAACCCTATGCCTCTTGCCTCAAAGTAAGTACTTCATGGCTACTATGACAAGAATGCTGGTGTGATCTGAATGTTATTTCTTCGAGATAGCCAGTAACACAGATTTTGAAATGGCTTCATGGGGTGATGAGAGGAAAACAATGTGAACTCATTACTTTTGCAAAAACGGACTTTTGGTTTTGTAATACTTGTGGTTGGCAATTCCCTGCCTTCTAAAAACAGGCAAAAAAGCTCAAGCCAGATTGGAGTTTGCTTTCCAGTCACCTCCCCCTCCAACACCACACTTGCTCAGTGCACAATGGCAGCATTCAAAGTACACCATGTGGAGTGGTGAACAGGACCCTGGCCTCCTGTTTTCCCCAAGGAGGCTCCTTCCTCAGCTACGTCTTCCTCTGACCTTTGGTTGCAGGCCCAAAAGTGAATTTGACTGCGGTGGTTCTGTGAATTCAAACACTGAACTGCATAAAAAGGAGGAGTGAAGCCCAGTTTTTAGCAGCAAAATAAACGTGTGTGTGTGTGTGTGTGTGTGTGTGTGTGTGTGTGTGTGTGAGAGAGAGAGAGAGAGAGAGAGACAGAGAGAGAGAGAGAGAGAGAGAGAGAGAGAGAGAGAGAGTGACAATGACCCCCCTCACCTGCTGCTTCCCTTCCTGTAGTCTTATTCCCCAAGCCCTTTTCATCCCATCAAAATTGTTCTTTGTGAGGCTGTTGGGAGATAAGCTATAGATGGGGAAAGAGTTCCTCTCTTCTGGGCTCTGCTGCCCCTTTTTTGTGGCATTCAGTCCATTGCCCTTCTTTTTACACAATTGGGCAGTTGTATTCAAACACATGAAACTTCTTTTGTCATGTCCAGTTTGGCCCTCAGCATTCTACATCTGGGTAGAGGAGACAAATGGCCAACATCCTACCTCAGAACCCCAGAGGATGCAGGCTCAAAAACACGGATGGTATGTGCTCCAGCACATCAATGTTTTCTGCCCCAGAACTTCCTCCTTCCCTTGTTTTACCCAACCTTTCATAAACTTTTTCCAAATCTGCCCAGTAACAGCAGGAGAAAACTCCTCTAGCAGCAAATTAGCAGGCAGGCAACCCCCTGGGCCTTCAACCTAAGCTATATAAGGCAGTGCAGTTCTCGCAAGCGATTGAGTTTCAGGGAACAACTTGTTTATCTCAGTTAGCCTTGTGTGTTTCCTTTCCCCCACAGCCATCTCAGCCCACCTTTGATCAGGAAGGGCAATCCCTTCTGCAGCCTATGTTCACCTATGTTCAGATGCAGGATGAATGAGAAGATTCCTTGAATCTCACACAAGTGGAAAAAAACATTCCAAATCTCCATTTAAAATTCAGCAGGGATCTCAGCCACGCTAGCCAGTGGAAACAGAGCTTGCTGTTTATGAATTGACTCAGCAAGAATGAAGGATCAGTGTAGGGAGGAGGGGAAGAGCAAGGGGGCTGGCGGTGCATGCTGATTCGGACCAGATCTTTTCAAGAGTTTCCTACTGCAGCTGGCTGTTCCCTTGTCCTTACAGAGCTGTCGCTTTTCACTATCTATCCCGGTGCCAGATTGTGTGAATTGGAACTCCAGGCAACATTTGTAGATGGTTTAAATTAATCGTATGGATTTCTACCTGCTGAAGATGTGGCCAGAAATATTTTAGTGATGCTGTTTGTTGTTTGTTT
This sequence comes from Lerista edwardsae, assembly GCA_029204185.1. NCBI lineage: Eukaryota > Metazoa > Chordata > Lepidosauria > Squamata > Scincidae > Lerista > Lerista edwardsae. The sequence continues at coordinate 2,766,502 of JAJKFI010000086.1, forward strand.
AGCACCAGTAATGTGGCTGGTGCTTTACTGATGGAGGTTGCTGCCACAGACTGTATGGAAAGCCCTTGCTTTCAGTGCTAGCTGTTGTTAACCACACTTCTGGACCAGATCATCTGACTTGTATACATGTGGGCATCTATTCCGAGTATTGCTATACTATGTAAAACATTTTCAGTGTTTTGAAATCAGAATCTTAGGCAGTACCCCCCGTTTTAGGGTACTGTTGTCCAGCACCCCCACCAACTGCTTTGGTGTTTGCACATTTCTGCAACTCCGGTATTGTGCAATTATAGTAAGGGATTTACAGAAAAAAGGAGAGAGTTAACTGGGCAAAAATGATCCATGGCAAATATATTGCAGTACAGTGCACAATCCTACAGCCAAGTTGTAGTTTCCTCTTGTTATCCTGGGATGTGCTGTTGTATTTATCCACTTTTGCAAGGCGCCCCTCTGCCTCCATTATTATTGCCTTTAGGGCCTTAGTCTGGGCCTAAGTGCTGTTATGGCCACAGAAATCAGGCACAGCACAATCCTAGACATGTCTACTCAGAAGTAACTCCCATTATATTCAATGAAGCTGAATCCCAAGAAAGTGTGCATGGGATTGCAGCCTCAAACCTCTCTGAATCTATAGTGATTCCAGAACAAGGCAACCAAATGTCTTTTGAAGAAGAAAAAATGATGTTTTTGCAGTGGCAATAGGGGAACATGGAAAGTATTGCAGGTGCCACAATGGGGCATTTAAGCAGCCCTGCCCACTCACCATCGAAGTCTTTCTGGGCAGAGATGGCAATGCACAGTGAGCGCCTGCTTGATGCCTTTGATGTCCAGAATGGCTCTGACAGCAAGTAGGAGGGGGTGCTTACATGGCACATTGCAGCACATGCCATGCGTAACATACCAACACTCTGTAGCTATGCTATTGCATCTTTCTTTATACCTGCAATGACTGAGTATTTCCAGTAAATATTAATCGTACACAATTAATGTACAGATCGTACAAGGAGCAAAGGAATTCCTTTGCGGTCTTCCGTTATACTGAGGGTGCAATCCTAACCTGGAGTTAGGCTGGCACAGGTAGGCCAACAAAGTTTGGCTGGCAAAAGGGCCACTGTAAAGTATGTTTGGACCACTCGCAGAGTCAGGGAGGATGGCGCACATCTGTGTGCTGGCCTCTCTGACTTTGAGAGTGGTCCAAACATGGTGACTTTTATGGTGTCCCTTGTGCCGGCCTCGCTATGCCAGCCTAACTCCAGGTTAGGATTGTGCCCTGAATCATTTTGATTTTGCTCACATCAATTTGCCAGGACTGGAATCTGCAGTGGATATTGACCTGGTATGTGAGCAGAGGCACATCAAGTGCAAATTCAGCCTATGCGTTACTACTTGGTTCTGGTCAAAGTTGGAAATTGCAAGGAGGCCACCAAATAAAGACTTTCCACTCCAGTAGGCCAGAGTGGGGGCACAATCCTATGCCACCCGTTGGGCTGATGCAACATGGTTGCATTGGCTGAACATCACTAGTGCCAACGTGGTAGCGGCAACCGACACCCCCACATTGGCACCAGTGTTGTTGGGCTGACACTAGCTGCAGTGTTGGCCCAACAGCGCCAGGCCACAGCACCACAGCGCTGCTCCTGCGCCAGCCAAACTTGGCTGGTGCAAGAGCGGTTCTGGGCATGGGGAAGGCGGGCGGGCATTTCTGGGCAGGGGGTGGGCGGGCCAGTAGGCATGCTGGCCCAGCGAGGGGGTGGAGAAGGGTTGTGGCCAGTAGGTCGCATCCAAGCCTCCATCCCCAGGCCCGCAGCCCTGATTCCGGCTTTGTGGCCTCCTCAGCTCTGTGCCTGCTATTTAGCAGATGCAGATCCAAGGAAATCTATGTGGAGGCTGGAGACTCAAGGGCACGAATGGGGAGGCTCACCAGCACACTTAAGGTGCACTGGATACGGCGCAGGCCCACCGGTCTCGCCATTTCAGCGCAGCTTAGGATTGCGCTCTGAGTCAACTGATAACTGCCTGACTGCTATAAAAGCTTCTAGAAAACTGGTGGGAACAGTTGATAGGAGCTGGGGCTGATTCAATTACATTTAGATGTGTTTTCAACTAAAGTGCATACTTTATGAATGTTAATACCCTGCAACTTATTTATACAACTCGAAACCCCTACGCAGGTATACCCTCCTCCAACTGCCATGGAGTGATCACCTACAGTGGCTGGAGGAGGGTATATTACCACAAGGTATATTACCTGCAGGATTGGGAGGGTCTGCCAGGGCTTGGCCAGGATGCTTGTACCAGCCTTTTGTCCTCATGAGTGTCTGAAAGGTAATGACTGATCTCTGGCTGAGAATCTGCCAATTCTACCCCAGAGGGTGGTTATGCCGCTTTTAAAGAAATACTATAGGTTTTGCTTTCTTTTTTTTTTAAAGCAAGGAATTAACATTTAAATTAATGTTGTACTAAAATTTTGAAAGGGCAAACCTGAAGATGGGGGTGAGTGGGAGCAAGATGAATAACAGATCAGTGCCCAGATTGCTGATAAATACGTTTGTGAAATGCATTGTGATTTTGCTCCCCAGGATAAATAACAGTGGCAAGTCCTATTTTGTGGTTTGTTTAGATACCCACAAACACTTGAATGCTGCTTGCACACTTGCAAAGCATGGCTTGTTCTGGCTCGGGAGATCAGGATTTTCCCCTTTGCCTGCTCCAGCTTTCTCTTTCATTCCTGTAAATGGTGAATAATATCACACATGCATAACCTTGTTCTAATGTACTCTGTCCCTGGGTTGGGTGCAATCTGTTGCTCAAGCCTTAGCCTCCCACCATTGCTTTGCCAGCCCTGCAATCCCTCAGACAGGCCCCTCCCTCCTTGGACTCTAGTAGGGCCAAGTTACAGTTATATAAGCTGTTTGTTTCACACAAGGAAATGAGATGGCCCAAGGGGATGAATTGGTTCAGTATGTTTCCCATCAGCATTCTTGATAGTCTGCAGTTCGTGTGTAGTTGCACAGCACAGCCTTCACCCTAGGGTGATGATTCTGCCTGGTGGAGAATTAGTGGTGCCTGGTGATGCCTCTTTCCTGTGGAAAGTCATAGCAAAGAGCCAACTTGTGCACCAATCTCAGTTGCAGGGATGTTAAGTGTGTGGGTAATGTGCCAACTTGGGCTTATACCTGGCTAAGCAAATTTCCCAATGCCACAATTGATGTCTGTGTAAAGAAAGTAAGCCTGGGAACATCTATGTTGTGTTCAGCCTGGAAAGTCAGGCTCTGGATCCATCCACGAGTTGAACTGGTTTGTTCTCTTGTGCACTTTTGTTCTCAGCCTTACAGATACAATTGATCTCTCCAAGTTCTAGGACCTTGGCTGATGGCTTCTTCACATGAATGTGCATTTCTTTTCTGATGGAAAGCAGCTTTTTCAGTTTTATATGGATTTCGGAAATACACAAATATAAAAAGAATGAATTTTGCCTGTAAAAAGATTAGTGGAAGAGACTGCTGGCTGTTGGGGGCTCCACAGGATGCCCTGCTGGGGCTGGACCACTCTGGACCACTCTCAATAGAAAACCTTTTGACTCTTCTCTTGCTCTTCTAGGATCACAGCAGTGAGAGTTCAGAAGTCCTAATCTGACTGAAACTTTGCTTTGGACCAACATGGTTAAATCTGGATGTGGCCTGAAAGGTGGGTTTTGAGCAACAAAATAGTTAGGGAGTTAACACATTCTGGAGCAGAGGAAGTCTTGCTGCCTCATTTATTTACAAAGACTGAATTAAGCACATGGACAGCTTATAAATGAGCTGAAAGATCTGATTCTCAGCTGATGAGAAGTTCAGGATGGGCCAGTGTTTAGTAAAGCCTTCAGGCACTTCTTGGCCTGGACAAAAAACACCCTGAGGTTCTGCCCGTTTTCAGTGCCAGCAGCCCTTGAGAGAATTAGATTTTGGCAAGCAGGCAGTTCTTTTCAACTGTGCAGGAAGTGTTACCATGGCAGCACCCCTGTTCCCTTCCCACCCCCACCTTTGCAGCTTGCTTTGCACTTGAAATTCCAGATGAGCACCAATTTTTTCCTTTCTACCAACCTGCAGTTTCAGGATTACAGCCACTACCCTCTGTGTCATCAGCTATGCATCAAAAGGAAAAGGCTACCTGCTAAAGGATGTGGAGATCAGAGTGCATTGTCATTTACAAGTATTATGTAGGCTGGCCATCTTTTTTTGGATGGGTGTGTGTGTAAAGTCCTGTGCTTTTTAACACCTGCCAAACACGAAGATGGGGAAAAGATTCATTCGCTGAATTTCTGCATACCGAGCAGCACAGAAGGCACAGAAGTCCTGCTAGAAAACAAATTGGCAACAAAGAAAAAAAAGGTTTTGATGTACATCTGCCTCACTCTCAGTCATTGAAGAGGGTGAGGGCGAATAACCCAACCTCTTACACATTGTGTTCATATTTCAAATGAGAACAGGCAGGGTTGCCAACCTGAAGTTAAAAAAAATATTTTATCTGAGGAAAGAGTCCCGTGGTTTTTGGTGGGGCTGGGCTGGAGCTCAGTGCCTCCACCTAGGGTGGAAAGTCAGAACCAGAGAAGGCCAGGATGGAGGAAAGTGTGGACTTGACCCTTGCTTTTCTGGCAGCTGGTTGGGAATAAAGAACCTTAGGGCGCAATCCCAGATGCCCCGTTGCGTCGACGCAATGTCAGGAGCACTGATGTGGGGGTGCTGAGTGGCATCCCCGTGTCAGCGCTAGAGCTCCCATGCCAACGCTACTCAAAGCGTCGCCCTGAGAGCGCCAACAGGGAGCCTCCCATGCACCAGCCAAACTTAGGTGGCATAGGGGAGGTTCTGGGAGGAAGGAGAGTGGGGAGGAGGCATAACTGGGTGGGGGTGGAAGGGCCGGCAGGTGTGCCGGCCTATGAAGGGGATGGGTCTGGGATGTGACCATTAGGCTTCTTCTCAAGCTCTCTCTGCCACCCTTCATGAGTCAGAGCCTGGCTCTGTTTGGATTTAGATCTCCTAAGCTGAGCCTCACTGAGAATTATGTTGAGTCCCAAGTGCCAATCTTAAAACCTGTGGCTTTAGTTCCCTAGGACTTCTGGAAATCCTCAGTTTCTGCCGTGGATTTTCCATTTGCTTTCCCATTAGCAGCCACACCACCAGCTCTTTGCCTCACCAACATCTTCAAAGTGTGATGTCGCCAGACATTTTATGAACATTTGAAAATGTGTCCAATATTCATGGACGAGTTGGTGCATATATATAGCATTTGATTATATTTATTTCAATATTTGATGTTTGGCAGTAGTTGATAGCTGACAAGCAATGGTATTAGTCCTTCACAGCTTTGAATGTGGTAACTGAGGTATGTCAAAATCAAGAGATTTCAACAAATCCAGTGTTTCAGATTTTGAAATATTTTGTTTGAAAGTCCAGTTCAACATTGGAATGCCGGAGATTGGCATTGGGGCAGATATTTGCAAATATCGGTTTCAGCTCTAGGATCAATTGCAGGCATGGTATTTGGTCTCCCCAGTTGTAAGGAAGATAGCTTATCTACAAATCCATTTGTAATATTGGGCAGGAGGTGTGGACTGATGGTTGAGCTGCTGGTACTGCCTGAAGCTAAGCAGGAAAATCTGCGGTCTGCTTTTGGATGGGAGATGAATGCCATGCTGTGACAAGCTGCAGTACCTGTGGTGGCAGAACAGAGTCACTGTGGAGCTGATTAGCTCACCACAAGGGAGAGTTGCAGTGGAGTGTGTGAGGAGGCCAGCTGGCAAAGAAGGGAATACGACCTTGAGGAGACCTGTCCAGGCTTGACTTGCGATTGCCTGCTGATGCTTGACGGCAGGCAGCCAAAGGAGAGAACCACACTGTGAAGGCAACATCTGGGCCTGGGGATTGGCAGATCACAAGAATACTGTAGATTTGTAAAAACCCCATTGAAAAAAATGATGGTTTAGACTAGCCTGCTCATGTAAGCCGCCATGGGCATTTGCTTCGGCATGGGAAAGGCGTGGTATAAATTCTTCAAATAAATAATAAATAATAATAATAATATTGCTTTATGAAAGATAGAAGCAGGTGATTGGCCTTGGGACTATATATATCCAGGGTTGCTGGGTCTTGGTGTTTGACCTGAAGTTTCAGGAGTTAGCCTCTTTTTCAGAGTCTCTTGGAGAAGAAGGTCCTTTTTCCACCATGATCCCCTGTATCTACCAGGCTTTCAATCCTACCTAACCCCTTGTGCAGCCATGCTTGCAGCTGGTGCTTTTGCCTCTCCTTTCCCTTTTCTTCTTGCCCCCGGGTAAGCGCAGCAGCCGCTGTGGGTAAACTCTGACTGCAAGGGCCAGTCACCTCTTAACTCCTCTGTTTGTAGGCTCAGGAGATTTGGCATTCTCCACTCACCATTCACCTGGAAATAGGATGGATATTGAAATTAAGAACTTTTATTAGCTTACAGCACACAAATCAGGACCGTTCTATATGTTATACACAGATGAGTTTAGCCACAGTCCTCTCACCTACTGCTCTTCTGGTGGCTGCCCCTTATCAAATACAAAGGAAAACCAGTTGAGAGAAGGTTATACACATCAGCATGAAACATCTAGCTTGGCATTTACATAGCAATTCCACTCCCAGCTCTAAATAGAAGCAAAGGGCACAATTCTAACTTGCACAGGAGCAGACAGGCTGGCAGGCCTGCGCTGCATCCTAACACAAGTTAGGAGGCAGCTGCAGCTCACCGTGGGGCAAAGGTATTTCCCCTTACCCTGGAGTAAGCCCCAGCCAAGCCGATGGGGCTCTTCGGATCTGTGCCTGCTGTTTAGCGGATCTGTCGTGCTCTGGCCTGGATTGACCACGTGGCATAACTGCTGGCTCCTGGTTCCTGCACCCTCCACAGGCCACCCCACCTGCAGAAAAGCCCTCACTCCGCCTTCCTCCCACCCAGCAGTGACACCATGGGACTTATTTCTGAATAGATGTTCTTTGTGTGCCTAGAAACAGTGGGTCAGAATAGACCAGCAGAGTGCAGAGCCGAAGTAAGGCCCAGGACACTCACGATTCAGGTTGTCCTGACACAGCCAAGACGTTTATTGCAGATAAGGAGCAAAGCGAGAAGGATGGTCAGTAGTCCGGTCCGAGGTCAGCATACATAGGTCAGGCAATAAATCAGAATGCAACAGCAACACAACACAACTCCAGCCTCCACTACACGAACGCACAACCCACACTATTCAACCCACACTGAGCAGAGGCTGCGTTCCTTTCTTTATACCTCTGCCCAGTCCATCACAGATCTGATAGCCCTATAAGGGTGGCTGGGGCATTATTTGGGTGTAAGGGGACATAAGTCCCCTTACTGTGCCACAGTCGCCTCCTAACTGGGGCTGGATACGGCGCAGGTCAGCAACCCACCTGTTCCAGCCCTGGTTAAGATTGGTCTGTAAGATACTCTAGAAGACACCTTTGTTTAACCAGTGCTCCCAGTTCGGCCTTGTACACTGTGATTTCAATGTCCCATTGAGATGCTAAGATGCAGTTATCTCCTTTTTACTCACAGTACTGTGTCCTGCCTCCAGCGTATTCAAGAAATACAATGAGTCTGGCCCTGTTCCCAAGAAATTAAATTAAGTTCTATGCGACAAACAGTACGATTTGGCTATACACTCTGTGTCCAGAGTGTATTCTGGACGCTGCAATGTATGGGCCCTTCCTCCACCACCAGTGTTACTTTTATTAATGTCTTAAGGGCCATATACGTAATGCGCACGTCCAAGACGAAAGTTCTGCCTCTGGAATCAAGAAGGATGAGTTGTTTTTGGCTCTTGCAGTGTCTGAAGTGCAGCTCGCTCACTTCCTTTACCCCTCCCTTTTTTCCTTAGTGGGGAAATCAGTTTGAAATTCATCCCAAGTCTCTGGATCTTTTTGTCTCTTCTGTGTGCCAGTGGAGTGTTATAGTATCTCCTTGTGTCTCTTTTAAGCCTCTTTCCAAAGTCAGTTTTGTATCTTTGTCATTCTACCACTTTGGAGTTACTTCAAATTAAAGGACCCAGGTTCAGCAGTTAGATCCAGATATTGAGAAGATGTCAATACCTAACATGAGCTTAAAGGAAAGAGATCCACCTGCCAGCACTTTGAAGAGGGGACTCTACGGTATCATTTGCAGCCTCCGCAGCTCCTCGGATCCTAATTCTTGTCCCAACGTTTGCATCTTCTGGAGGCATTTCTTCTACTATCTATGGATAAATGGTCAATGTGAAGCTTTTACAATTTTTTTCCTTTTGCCCTGAACAGCCATATCCTAAGAACCGTATAAGAATTAAAAACTATGAAGCATCAAGTTGGTTCAGTAAAAAATACAATTTCATTCAAATATTTTGTATCAAGGGGAAGAAAAGAAAAAAGACAGATCAACTCCAAGAGTTCGATCCTTCCACCTATGAGAGAAGATGTTCTGATGATGGAGCACAATAATCTTCCAATTGTAGGTTGACAACACTGAAATAAAATTGGCATCACATAACTTAGTGTCTCCCAAAATATTATCCGGTTCACATGAATGCAATGGCGTTGTCTATTTTCCACTTTTCATGGATGCTGACTCAAAGGGTGATGGAGATGGAGACACAGTTCGTACAAATGCTTCTTTTGTACAAATTCTAGTTGTTCAAATCATGAAACCTTTCTGACACCGTTTTCTTTGAGCAAGATCAAGGAAGCTGTAATTAAATCAATGGACCAGGATTTTTCTTTGATTGGAGCACCTGAGGTTACCAGCTGAAATCTGAACATGTAAGAATTTATTCCATTACTTTAAGAAATTTCTGAGCACCAAATTTAATAATAATCAAAATAAACTCCAAAATAATCACTAAATTTTTGTAAACAAAAATCCATCTCAGACTCAAACATTTGCTGTGCATAAATTAGTCTGATTTTAATTTTTCAAATGTCCACATCCTCACTAGTTAATTCTCATTAAGTAATTAAGTTAATTCTCATTTTTCAAATACAGAAATAGCCCTGAAATCATGATCTTAAAACCAATTTTCTCTTGGAACTTACTGATCTCCTTACTGAGGTGCACCACTAAAGATTACATGTAGATATTTGGAGGCAATGCTGATCCTATTGCAATAAGTGAGCTGGACCTAGAGCTGAGATTGAATGAGGACTAAGAAAATGTCTTTGGCTTCTCATAGGTCAGACCCTCACAATTTACTGGGAAAGCTATAGTTGGCAAATATATATTGCATTGGTATAAAACTTAATACCCAAGAGAACTTGAAAAATTGCACATAATTTATGCTGAGCACGTTCATATAATTTTAATATTTTAATAATCCACAGCCATGGTAAGCGCATCGATCGATTTACTTTTCTGCTATTCTATGAAAAAAGTGGTGGGGACGTGGTGGCATAGCGGGTTAATCCGCTGTTGCTGGGCCTTCCAACCAGAAGGTTGGGAGTTCGAGACTGCGTGACGGAGTGAGCTCCCGTTGCTTGTCCCAGCTCCTGCCATCCTAGCAGTTCGAAAGCACCTAAAATGCAAGTAGATAAATAGGGACCACTTCGGTGGGAAGGTAACGAACGGTGTTCCGTGTGCTACGGCGTAGAGTCATGTCGGCCACATGACCATGGAAGCTTGTCCTCAGACAAAACGCCGGCTCTGCAGGCTGTGAAACGGAGATGAGCACCGCCCCCTACAGTTGGTCACGACTAGACCATTCGATCATGGAGAAACCTTTACCTTTATGAAAAAAGTAGTACAGCTGCCTTTGATCTGGATGTCTGGAAGACACAACCTTTTACACTAAAATATCTTTAAGGCAGTGTTTCTGAAACTGTGGGCTGGGACCTGGTTTCTGGTGGGTCCTGCAGAGCCTCCAGTGAGAACACAGGTGATGGAAAGATCAGATAATTAATTGCCTCAAGCTCAGAGGCTATTCAAAAATCAGATAGCTGCTAAGTGCCCTGCAAACAGCTGAGCTTCCGCAGTTTGCAAGCTTGTGTCAATACAGGGAGATCAATATTTAATCACCTTTTTTCTGTTGTGTTTTTTTCCCAAGGTAGTGGGGCCAGATGGGTCACATTACTAAGCCTTTCAAGGCTGGAGGCTATTCCTTAGGGCTGCCTCATTATGAGAAATGGGTTGAGTTTTTTTTCTTAATAAATAAAGTTACTTTTTAAATAATTAAAATATTTCTTTTTAGATCACTTAAAAAAACAATCTTGTAAAGCTAGGTGGGTCCCAATAGAGTGTCGGGATAGAGATAGATTTGAAAGGTGTCCTGGTGCTAAAATGCATGAGAACCACTGCTGTAAGGGATTCACCTGTGTGTCATCTTTAATCAGAATAACTTTTTCAGGTTGAGCCTGACTAGCTTGTTTGATTCAAGTAAAGCCATTTTTCTGGACTGAATTGTGTAAGGTGATGTGGTATTGGTCATAGCCATAGCTTTTGCCCTGTGATTTGGATTAAATGACCTTTGGCCCTGCTCTTTTTGGTGTTTCTCTGAAATTTTTCTCTAGTTAAATGGGTGAGGAAAATCATTGTAATAGTAGTAGAAATGGGGGCTGCCTTGCACTGTAAGCAACCACGTGCTTTACATTATGGCAAACCTTTAGAAGCAGTACATTCCATGCTTGTGAAGTGTGAGGCAGTGGCTGCTGGGCATATGATTGGCACAATGTTTTCTGGTTTGTCCTAATACCAGAAAATAATAATCACATAAGGGTGCAATCAGTAGTGCTATCCAGCCGGTACACTGGGCGGGACTTACGTTTGATCGGCAGTCCGCCTGTTCCGTCACAACGCGTTCCGCCGCTTTCCCGCCCGCCGGGGCATGCGGGAAAGCAGCGGAACACAGCATGACGCAACGGGTGGACTGCCGATCAAACGTAACCGGCTGGATAGTACTACTGGGTGCAATGCATAAAATATAGCCACCTGTGTGCAAGATTTCTACCCCATCCCGTAGCGCTGGATGTCATCGGTCAGTAGCGCTGGCCGAAGAATGTCACAAATGGGCAATAAGGCACATTTGTGCCATTCAGAAGGGGAGAAGGGCTGGCACAGGCAGTCGCGCTGGCCCATGAAGGTCAAATAAGAGCGCAATTGTGACCTGGAGTTAGGCCGGCACAGTTAGGCCAGCAAGGTTTGGCTGGCACAAGGGCCACCATAAAGCACGTTCAGACCACTCTCAGAGTCAGAGAGGCCAGCACACAGACATGCGCCATCCTCCCTGACTCCAAGAGTGGTCCAAACACACTTTATCGTGTCCCTTGTGCCAACCAAACTTTGCTGGCCTAGCTTCAGGTAAGGATTGCTCTCTAAGGCCTCTATATACCACCCAGGTAAGCTGGGGCAGCACCAGCCATGTTCAGCTGGTGCAGGGCTCCGGGGAGGGCAGAAGGGAGGCGGATCAGGGCATAGGGACGGTGGAGAAAGCCTGGCCCTGTGGGTGGACCGGCCTGGGGAAAGAAGTGGAGCATGGATCTGTCACTTGTGCCTGATCCTAACTCCTGGCCCTGTCAGCCTTGCATTCCTCTTGGAATTAGCACTAGTGATTTCACTGGCACAGTTCCAAGAAGCACCATAGGAATTACTGGGGCTTACCCTGGAGTAAGGGGAAAATATCCCCTTTCCCCAAGGTGAGCTATAGCCACCTCCTAAATTGTGCTGGTGACAGCGCAGGCCTGTCAGCCTGTCTGTTCCAGTGCAGTATAGGATTGGGCTGCCCAACTCAGATTTTGCCCCACAGCAGAAAAGAGAAAGCTAGACAAAAATTAGAAAAGAGAGCAGAAGAGCTGTAGAAAAGGTGCCTGTAATGTCCTGAATCTTCTGAACAGTGTTAGAATTAAGTTAAATTGTACATTACAATGTAATTGGGAGGCAGTGGGCCAAACAGAATGCTTGAATCTTTCCTTCCTCATTTCTTCCTGACATTCTCTTTTTCAGGCCACCCTGTCAGGCTGTGGCCATTTGCAATGTAAATTAAAGTTTGATGCCCAATGGGAGGGAAAGCAAGTGAAAAAAGTTTCAGAAAGAAAGTGATGGTTGGGGAAAGAATCTTTCTATTCCGTCTGCTGAATATTTGACTCTGAAGCATTATTGTAGCTTCGAAAAGCTGGTTTCAGCACATTCAGCCTGGATTGACTGAAAAAGCCAGTTGAAAGCCTGGTTGAAAAAATGATCTGTACTGCCCTTGAGCATGCAAGTTAAACAAGCCAAGCTTTTGAGCTGAACATGGACATTCTTGAAGGCTTGATAACTTGTAACTTTTCACTTGCATGAAGGCATCCATCATGGTCAGGGAAGCACATCGTTTTGTGTGTTGGCAGTGGATGGTGGTGTGCAATACTGCTTTTAGGTTTGTTTTCTCTTCCATTTTTTAAAGTGTATTAACAACATGTTGTGACATATCTGATTTCTAAACCCACTTTTTGGCTGCACATGAAGTGCCCAGTTCAAGCTTTGTTGGGCTTTGTCAGCTCTGCTGCAACACACTTCTGTAAAGAGGTTGTTTATATATAGAAAACAAACCCATAACTTTTTCTGTACATTCTGTGCTTGTGAAATATCAAACAGTGGCAGCTGGGCATGTGATTGGCACAATGTTTGGGGATTTCTAAACATGCAGTCTCTTGAAGTTTTGCCTGCATTGCTTTTTGTTTTAGTTTTACAGAGGTTTTTTTTCTTTTAATGATGTACTCCTTCCCTATGTCACTTCCTGACAAGCTCTGCAACACAACCATAATTAACCTATAGTTAACAGACTTCCCTGTTGAAAGAAGTGATGGCCACTGGCACTTTGGCAAAGGTGGCTGTCTATTGGCTATCAGCCATGATGACAACTAGGGTGTCAAACATACTATCAGCTGCTTTTAACTGTTGAGCTGCAAAGTGATGCCTCAGTATAAGCAATGCTGCTGAAAGGGTGGCTTGTGTGATAATCCCATATCAGGAAAATAGGATCAAGATTTGCATGTTTTTTTGACATTGTAGCTAATGGATTTCTAGGTGAGAACAAGTGCTTATTTCTGGTCATCCCCTGCTTAATGATGTCACTTCCTGGTTAATGACATCACTTTTGGCCCTCATCATGTACCACGAATGCTGTGCAGCCTGCTGTATGAACCCCCTGAGCTAAATGGACTGTCTATGTACACAGGAAATAGAACTCTGAATATGATATGCTGAGAAATGAACAATGGGGTGCTGAATACGAGATGCTGAGAATGACCAGCATCCAGAAAAATATGCTGGGAAGGAGTTCTGGTGACAGAACTGATTCTTTGCCTGAAGTAGGTCTTGGGTTCAGTCCTTGGTATCTCCACGCAGGGCTGTAAAGATTCCTGTCTGAAACACTGGGGAGGTGCTGGCAGCCAGTGAAGATTGTATGGAGCTCAATGGACCAACGGTCTGAGTCAATAGAAGGCATGTTCATTTGTATTCCAGTCAGAGGCATCTGATTGGTTGCAGCTAGAAACAAAATGATGTCGGGGTCTCCAAACCAGCCCACAGGCAACATTGGCCCTTGGGAGGATTTTATCTGGCCCATGCAGTTCCCCAGCCTGTAGTGCCAGCCTGGGAGTGCAGGCGGAGGGCTGCCCTTGTGCCAGCCGAAGTCGGCTGGCACAGGGGCAGTTCTGGAAGGGTGGAACTGGGTGGGGGTGGGTGGGCCAGCAAGCGGGCCAGCCCAGGGCAGGGGGAGGGCCCGGGATGTGACTGTTAGGCTGCATCCAAGGCCTTGTCCCCAGACTGCAGCCCCGATTCGGGCCGTGCAGCTTCCTTGGTTCTGCGCCCATGACTTTGTGGGTGCAGATCCAAGGAGCACATCGGGGAGGCTAGCACCTCCCCTGGTGTAAGGGCACAAATGTGCTCTTGCGCCGAGGAGGCTCCAGTTGCCTTGGAAGCTGCACTGGATATAGCGCAGGCCTGTTTAGGATTTGACTGCCCAGAATTCAGTCAGATGAAAAGAGATGATGTTATAGACCTAATCGACAAATTAAAGAGCAATAAGTCACCTGGCCCAGATGGCACCCACCCAAGAATGATTAAGGAACTGAAAAATGAAGTTGCCAATCTCTTAACTAGAGTATGCAACTTGTGCCTTAAAACAGCCACGGTGCCTGAGGATTGCAGGATAGCCAAGGTCACACCAATCTTTAAAAAAGGAAGGAGAGGGGACCCAGGAAACTTTAGGCCGGTCAGCCTAAGATGGTAGAAAGCCTCATCAAAGATAAAATCTTAAAGCACATAGAAGAACAACATTGCTGAAGGGAAGTCAGTAAAGTCAGTCAGCTTCTGTAAAAGTAAGTCTTGCCTCACAAACCTTTTAGAATTCTTCAAAAAAGTTAACTGGCGTATGGATGCTGGCAAACCTGTGGATATTATCTATCTGGATTTTCAAAAGGCGTTTGACATGGTCTTTCACCAAAGGCTGCTGGAAAAACGTCACAATCAAGGAATAAGAGGGCAGGTCCTCTTATGGGCTAAAAATAGGTTGTTGAGCAGGAAGCAGAGAGTGGGGGTCAATGGACAATTTTTCACAATGGCAAGAGGTGAAAAGCGGAGTGCACCAAGGGTCTGTCCTGGGACCGGTGCTTTTTAACTTGTTCATAAATGACCTGGAGACAGGGATAAGCAATGAGGTGGCCAGGTTTGCAGATGACACTAAATTTTTCCAGGTGGTGAAAACCAGAAGAGATTATGAAGAGCTCCAGAGGGATCTCTCCAAACTGGGGGAATGGATAGCAAAATGGCAGATGCATTTTAATGTAGACAAGTGTAAAGTGATGCTCATTGGAGCAAAAAATCAAAACTCCATAATGGGTTCTGAGCTGTCTGTGACAGACCAGGCGAGACATCTTGGAGTGCTAGTGGACAAGTGAAAGTATTGGCCCATATTGTGGCAGCAGTGAAGAAGGCCAATTCCATGTTTGGGATAACATGTTTAGGCAGGAGGTGTGGACTGATGGTTGAGCTGCTGGTACTTCCTGAAGCTAAGCAGGAAAATCTGCAGTTTGCTTTTGGATGGGAGACGGGTGCCAGGTTATGACAAGCTGCAGTACCTGTGGTGGCAGAACAGAGTCGCTGTGGAGCTGATTAACTCACCGCAAGTGAGAGTTGCGGTGGAGTGTGTGAGGAGGCCAGCTGGCAAAGAAGGGAATACAACCTTGAGGACCTGTCCAGGCTTGGCTTGTGGTTGCCTGCTGAGGCTTGATGGCAGGCAGGCAAAAGGAGAGAACCACACTGTGAAGGCAATGTCTGGGCCTGAGGATTGGCAGATCACAAGAATACTGTACATTTGTAAAAACCCCATTGAAAAAAGATGGTGGTTTAGACTAGCCTGCTCATGTAAGCCGCCTTGGGCATTTGCTTCGGCATGGGAAAGGCAGGATATAAATTCTTCAAAATAAAATAAAAAATAAAAATAACTAAAAAGGGGGTTGAGAATAAAATAGCCAATACTATTATGCCACTGTACAAATCGATGTTAAGGCCACATCTGGAATATTGTGTACAGTTCTGGTCGCCACATTGCAAAAAAGATATAGGGGAACAAGAGAAGGTGCAGAAGAGAGCGACCAAAATGATTACTGGGCTGGGGCACCCTCCTTATGAAGAAAGACTGCAGCGTTTGGGGCTTTTCAGCCTAGAAAAAAGGTGCCTGAGGGAGGACTTGATCAAGATGTTCAAAATATGCATGGGATGGATAAAGTGGATAGAGGGAGGTTCTTTTTCCTCTCTCACAATACCAGAACCAGGGGACATCCACTAAAATTGAGTGCTGGGATAGTGAGAACAGATAAAAGGAAATACTTTTTACCCAGCAGGTAATTAATCCGTGGAACTCCCTGTCACAGGAGGGGGTGATAGCATCTGGCCTACGTGCCTTTAAAAGGGGACTAGGGAGATTTGTGGAGGAACATAAGAACACAAGAAGAGCCCCACTGGATCGGGCCAAAGGCCCATCTAGTACCATTTCCTAATATGTTCATCTTGTTGCCACTCCCCTGCATCCGGCACTTCAAGTTAGCTTACTTCTAAAGTAAGGAGGTTACACTAACCACCATGGCCTGTAGCCTGAGATGGACTTTTCCTCCAGAAATCTGGAGGGAAACTCCTCCTGTGACAAGGAGTTCCACAGATTAATTAGCCGCTGGGTAAAAAAGTATTCCTTTTATCTGTTCTCACTCGCCCAACACCCAATTTTAGTGGATGTTCCCTGGTTCTGGTATTATGAGAGAGGTATTGTGAACCTCTATCTGACTTTTCCTTAGTCAGAAGGGGCCGTTTGGGCAGCGGATTGGACAGATTTATGGAAGAAAAGCCCATTGCAGGCTAAAGGCCATGAAGGGTTCTGCAACCGCCTGGTTTTAGAAGTAGGCTACCTCAGAATGTCAGATACAGGGACGTGGCAGCAAAACGCAGGCATCTGGTTGTCTTGTGTGCTCCCTCAGGCATCTGGTGGGCTACTCTGAGATACAGCATGCTGGCCTAGATGGGTCTTTGGCCTGATGTAGTGGGCCTCTTCTTATGTTAGAAACTGAGACAAAAACGTTGGTGATTGGCTTCATGGGTTGCTTGATGTTTTTTCAATACCCATTCCCCTCCCTCCCATGGAAGTCTACTCTGCCCTCTGCTCCCCTCCTCCTTCCAACCCCACCCACTTATTGCATTCAAAAAAACTCTCAGCACATCAATTCTCCTTCTATTTATTTATTTTCTGGCCCGCGATACAATGCTAAATATGCAATGTGGCCCTCGTGCCCAAAAGTTTGGAGACCCCTGGATGAGATGGTCTGTGATCTTTATCCAGCAAGGCACTTCTTAACTTTTTACACTCTAGTGAAGACAAGAAGAAGCAGAAAAGTATGTAAAGAATATCATTGATGAAACAACACTAAGGAGTCACAAAATACCAAGCTAGTGGGAAGGGTAGGGGTATTGTTGCTTCTCTGTACCAGTTTTTAAAGGAATTGCTGGTCAAGCACTGCAGCATTGAGACTGCATAGTGGGAAAGCAAACAGCCACATTACCAAAAACTAAACACCAACCCTTAAAAAACAAGTTGACTAGATGATGTACTTGTGGGTATGACCACAAGAGTGTTGTGGTTTGACTGTGAGGTGGTAACTATGGTATTCCCAAAGGATAACTCATACATTTGTTATTGTCAATCCACACTGTTTGTTCAAGCTTCAGAATTGTTTGGTTTTGCTTTTGTAAAATCCTCAGTGGAAAAAGAAAAAATGACTTGAGACTCATTTTTTCCTTTTACTCTTAAGGAAAAAAACTGAGGAAGTTCTACTCAGTGTTCCACAAATGTTCTCTGGCGTTTTAGTGTGCTTCACTTTCAACTCCTGGTTAAGACAGAACCCTAGTTAGTGTTAAATATTGTTAAGGCTGGTACTGATGCACAGGAACTCCTTTGTATTGTAAGAAGAGAGAGGCTCAGAGCATGTGACCCCCATTTGCTCATTTCCAGTCTTTTAACAATGGTTAAGGAAGGTCATGTTGTGTCTGCACCAATCCAAAAGGCAGCAGTATTTATGCAGTGTTATCTTTTGTCTTGAAACTTCAAATCTGCTTATTTGGCTTGAGCTGTTTGTACCTGCTCCTTGGCCTAAAACCTCAAGTGGTGTTTATCCAGTGGCATCCCAACAGAGTTAAAAATCACCAAAATATTTTATTTCATGTGATTTATTTCTTCAGCCGTGCAATCATAACCTACACTGGTACAGCCAAGCCATATGGCCTGCTCTGTATCCACCACAGACTAGGAGGCTGCTGGAGGTCACCGTGGGGCAAGGGAATAGAGGGATGTTCTTTTCCCACACAGCATCAGAACCAGGGGACAGCTACTAAAATTGAGTATTGGGAGAATTAGAACAGACAATAGCAAATATTTCTTTATCCAGCGTGTATATAACTCCTTGCTGCAGGATGTGATGATGGCATCTGTCCTGGATGCCTTGAAAAAGGGATTAGACAGGTTTCTAGAAGAAAAGCCCAACACAGGGTACGAACTGTGATGGGTATGTGCAACCTCATGGTTTTAGAAGTAGGGTACCTCAGAATGTCAGGTGCAAGGGAATAGCAAGAAGATGTAGGTATCTGTTGTCTTGTGTGCTCCCTGAGGCCACTGTGAGATATAGGGAGCTGAACTAGAAGGGCCTTTGCCCTGATCCAGCAGGGCTCTTCTTGGGTTCTTAGGGGGGTATTTTTCCCCTTACCCCATTTAGCACCTCAGCCTGTCCTATGGGGCTACTCAGATCTGTGCCAGCTATATAGCGGGTGCAAATCCAAGCAGCCTGTGTAGGGCTGCCCAGCCTGAGAGTGGGGGTTAGGATATGGAATGTGCTGCTGCCACCAATCCCATCCCCCTCCAGGGTCAGACCTCCAGGGTCCCCTGGCCCAGAAATGCCCCATCCCCACTCCTGGAACACACTCTTGCCACCCTCTCCGGCCTCCTGGCCTTCTCACACATTTCCACACTGGCAATCAGCTCCACAGTGACTGTTCTGCTATAACAGTACTGCAGCTTGTCACAGCCTAGGATTTTGAAAAAATAGACCACAGATTCTCCTGCTTAGCTTCAGGCAGTACCAGTAGCTCAACCATCAATCCACACCTCCAACTGTGAAGCACCTGTGTTGTATTCCAGATGTGGTGTACACACACATTTTTTGGTCGCAGGATTGTTGTGAGGTCAGAAGGCGGGATGGAACAGTGTATACTACCCTGAGCTTCTTGGTAATAGGGTCATAAAAAATGTGAAAAATAAATAAAAATAAAAAATGATTACCAGAAATAAGCACTTTGTTCTCAGGTCTAAGTTCTGCTTTGCCTGAGGATTCAGAACTCACAGATATTGACAACCACAGGAATTTTTAAACCATCCATTCAAAATCCATGTGGGAAGATTCAGAACCCATCTATTAAGAAATGAAAATGGTATTTGGCTTATTCCATTGAGGCAAAAATGGTAGATAAGGAAACCCACATGGATTTTGCATCCAAACGTGCAGCTATTCTATGGGAAATGCTGGTTCCACATAGGATTTTGCACGTTTCGATTAGTCCTAAGGCAGAAACTCTCAGAAACTTTGGCATTTTTCAACAATGTCTGTACAGGTACAGTACACACCACAGAGCAGAGAATAGAACTTAACAGCCTGTACCTGCACTGTACTTGGGAATAAGCACAAGACCTTCTAGTGTTTACAAAAGGTTTTTTAAGTCTTGGACAAAAATGTCTGGATTTCAAAGTAGTCTGGATTTTGGAGGTCCGGGGTTATTTACCTGTAGTTCTTTGTGGGTAATTGCACAGAATTTGATTTTTTGAGTATGCTTCTTTGTTTGTTTTTAGGCACGCAAACTTTATTGCCAGGAATGGATTTAATTCAATTATTTTCAGAATTAGTTCTTAGGAAAATTAGGGGATGCTTTTGGCCTAGTGCCATAAGAACGGATTTGGTTTCAGGCACACAGCTCTGGTTCCATGGAGATTCCTGCAGCTTGTGGCCTTGGCCTCGTTCCTAGCTGTTTTTGCTGTGGTTATTACGGCTACAGTCAATGATACTTTGCATAGTGTTGGGCAAAGTCCATCTTCTTTTGAAAAACCACGTTACATTCAGAAGCTTTGTTTCAACCATACAAATCTTTTCAAATAGTGGTGGACCATAACAGTATAAATGCTACTGAGTTTTAAGATGGGCCATTTTCTCCTGATGTATAATAAAAAGTGGTCTATCTTTTAATCTTAGCTTTTGGGATAGTCCTGGGATGGCATAATGAATGAAGGTGCAAAAGTTTGTAATTCCTTGTCTTGGGATATGAACTTGTCATGCTCATTAATAACTTTATTAATCTTATGATCCACGGGGTTTGTTGCTTGCTGTTTTTAAATTTTTAATTGTATTTTAACATTGTTTTTAATTGTTTTTTAATGTAAACTTTGTTTTTATTGCTTTTTTATTGTAATGCCGCCTTGAGTGCCTTCGGGCAAAAAGGCAGGATATAAATTCAATAAATAAATAAATAAATAAATAAATAAATAAATAAATAAATAAATAATGCTTGGCATTAGAAACTAAGTGCCATTTTTTCATAATTTCTTTTCCAGTTGGGACACTGAGAGTTGGCTAATGTGTACCCTCTTTCCTCCCTGGCACCTTGAATGCTGCCACAGCAGTCCCAGGTGCCAAGGAGCTTTGACCACGCAGTTGCATATTCTTAGACACAGACAGTGCCATTCTCCAGTAGAATCTCCATGGCAGGGTCAGTCATTGGAATCTGGGAAGCTCCTCCTCTCAGGGCAGGCAGGGCAGGTGACAAAGTCTTCCTGAGAGGAGGGACTCCCTCAGGGCCCAAGACTATGACAAGCCTCAGCAGCAGAATGGTTGGGTGTTTTTTTTCCCTGAAGCAGTGATTGCATGATCCCTCCTTGCTATTTTCTATTACCCTTTTTAGTCATATTTACTTAAATACATTCAAAGTTTTCATCCGGGCACAGCAGAACACCTGGACTGCTCTTCAGTGGTCTCCAAGAGTCATGGAAAAAATGCCAGTGCCCAGGGGCCACTGGGTGCAAACCTTGCAACATCCTCTCCCTGGCAAGACTACTGGGCATGCTGACCCCTGGGCATCATCCCCTGGGCCAGGTTCTGGACCCAAGCACTTCAACACCTACTCCTGCTTTACCAGGACCATCACCCAGGGAAAGAACAAGTGTGTCAAGCTGGACTCGACCACCAGAGCAGATCTGCGCTGGGGGATACTTCCACACAGACTGGGCCAGGGATCTCCAGTTACCATGTACAACAGAATGGTCCTCCACACAGACCCACCTGGGAGACCTAGTGGCACAAGGGAGATGGTCCAGAAAGGAGTCTTAGCAAAGAATCAACTTCCTGGAGCTATGCAGCATCTTCCTAGTCCTGGAGACCTTCACCCCCAAGGCAAGAGGGATGTTGTGGTCCACGTGGACAACATGAGGGCAAGAGCCTATGTCAACCATTAGGGAGGGACCATGTCAGTGTCCCTTCAGTCCAAAGCAGAGAGACATCCTGGGCAGAGAGACAACTCCAATCCGTCAGAGCAGAGCACTTCCTTGGAGCAGACCATGGCAGACGGCTCAGCTGAAAGGAATTAGACCAGTTGGAATGGCAGCTTCGTCCTCAGGTCTTCCAGGCATTAAACAGGAAGTTCGCCTCAGTGACCATGGACCTGTTTGCAGTAGCGTCACTAGAGTTTGCATCACCCAGTGCGGGAGGTCAGCGCATCACCCCACATAATGGACTTCCTCCTGTCCCAAACCATACAGAATAAATTACAATATCATATGCACAACCTAAATGCAGTGTTATCACTAGGGCTGGTGTTAGCTCCATCAACTGACTATTTATTTATTTATTTATTTATTTATTTATTTATTTATTTATAGTACAGGTCATCCAACAAAAAAAAATGGCCAATTTGATGACACTCCCACAATTAAATAAGGGTTCTGGTATTAACTCTGATACATGGAAATGGGAGCTGAACCTTATTTGTTTCCTGCTGAATCATAACAACATCTCATTGGTAGAAGCAGTCTAAAATGATTTTATTTTTTCAGGGATTTCTATGTTATCCAAAAAATAAAAATTGCTGAAAGTGGTGTCATGTGTTCTTATTCAAAAATTACATTTTAATCAGTTGTAAATCATGTTTATCAATTGCAATCGCTGAAAAATTAGGCAGAGCAAGGACCATGTAAGGTCTGCATGCTGTTCCACAACTATATCATGGTCAATCTGCTTTTAAAATAACACAGAAAAAGCCCAAGTGGTTCAACGAACCAAATGCTTCCAGACACCAAAGCCACAGGACCCAGCGCACTCACAGGACCTAGGTCGTTTGACACCCAGGGCCCATAAATTTTTGATACAGCAAAATTATTTATTTACTTATATTTTTCACATTTTGCACACTCTTCCTCCAAGGAGTTCAGGGTGATGTGCATGTTTCCTCCCTTTCTTTTATCCTCACAATAATCCAATGAGGTAGGTGAGGCTGAGAGACAGTAATAGTCATGACATGAAATAAATAATAATAATGGCCAGAAAATTAATGCGGTGAATATTTCCCCGCAAGCAATGGATGAATGTCAGTGCCTGCCCCTGCTATGGCTCCCCTGCACATAGTACTCAGTGCAATCCTGCCCCTGCCCCTGGAGGTTCAGTGTAGCCATCATACATAATGGGCACAATCCTAAGCAACTTTTCAGCACCAGGGTAAGGGCAATGCAGCTCTGAGGTAAGGGGACAAACATGGGGGGCCCCTCTGTGACTGCCCCCCCCACTGCAGGATGCAGCACATGCCTCATTGACACAGTTATGTCAGGGCTGGAAAGTTGGTTAAGACTGCGCCCGCTGTGACACAAGATAGTTATATTTTCCTCTTTTAAAATATTTTTTGACCATAACGTTTGATAGAATGAAGATACGACACTCTGGGGTTTTAAAAATTGAATTCCTCATGAATTTCTGCATCAAATGGCGTATAACGTAATGGTATTATTTCTTAAACAGTTATTTTTAGAAATTGCGATTTTTTACATAAAAAGTTGCATTTTCAGTTTTTAGGTTTTGGGCCATTAACTTTTGATAGAACGAAGGTATTACACTCAGTGGTGTCATCTAAATGATTTAAGAACAGGTACTCACTTTTGATTGGCACGTGTCGGGACCCGCCCACTGGAAGTGACGTCATAAGCTGGAAGTGATGTCGTGGCAGGAAGTGACATGAAAAAAGCCCTTTTTGAGGCCTCAGACGATAACTGACCCAACAGTCGCAACAGTATTCCACAGCACCCCCAGAACATGTTAAGGAGGCCTGGCATCATGTTAAAGTGACCCAACAGGTCCAAAAGTATTCAAGAGCAACGACCTGAGCAGCTCATTTTTCAGTGGCAAGGCCTGGCTTGGCCTGGCCTGGCTTGGGAAGGCAAGGCAAGGCAAGTTTGAAAAAGCCACCAGCTCATTTCAGCAATTCCAAAATCTTACAGAGCAACAGCACAGCAGTTTAACAAAGACACCAGCTCATTTTTCAATGGCAAGGCAAGGCAAGGCCTGGCTTGGGAAGGCAAGGCAAGTTTTAAAAAGACACCAGCTCATTTCAGCAATTCCAAAATCTTTTGGAGACAAATTCCAAAATCCCCCCCCCAAATCCCTCCCTCAGGAGAGGGAGCCCCAGGCAGCCTACCTGCTCACACTGCTGCTGCCGTCGGTCTCCCTCACTTCACTCCGCTCCGCTCCACTCGCTGCCAGGCAGCTCAAATGTGCAGGCAGTTCAAACATTGCAGGGGGCGGAGCGGAGGGCCGACAGAGTCAACAAGTGGGCGGGCGAATGGGTGGGGCCAGTCGTAATCCTAGGAATGGGTACTCGCGTACACCCACGTACCCCCTACATGACATCACTGGTTACACTCTGTTTTTTCACTGAATTCCTTGTGAAATTCCGCATTGAACGGTGTATAGCATGATGGTATTATGCCTTAAAACCACTATTTTTGCCATTTTGGTCCCTTGTGGTGTCACCTCCCCTGTGCGCATTACCTGGTGTGGCCCATGCACCTCTAGCGATGCCACTGCCTGTTTGTGTGCTACCTCAACCACCAGCTCCCGAGATCCCTTTCTCAGACCGGTACCAGGCAGTGGAGGGGACGGATGCCCTCTACACCTTTCCTCCCATCAGGCAGCTCCCAAAGATTTTAAACAAGAGTCGAGCATGGCCAAGGTGCTGTGCATCTTCCACAGGGACCAGGTGGTCCCACCATACTGGCCTCACCTTTCACAGATGCCAGGAAGTCATTGTCCCCTTTTTCTGCCCCAACACACTAGGGAATGGGAGTGACACAACCTAGATGCATCCCTCCTGGACCCAGCCTTCTCTCTGAGAGATGTGGACCATCCCCTGGAGGTAGGCAGCAGCTATTTCCAGGTGGTTCAAGACATAGACAGACCGGGGAAGGGTGTTTCTTCTACTCTGAGGCATGTTGTAGTCTGGGAAATTGAGGGAGCCCCTCCTCTCAAGAAGACTTTGTCACCTAACCTGCCTCCCCTGCGAGGAGGAGATGCCAATGACTGACCCTGCCATGGAGACCCCTGAGAAGGGGGATTCACAAGGAAGTAAACATCTCCCTGTTGGCCTATTTTTATGCCAAGTAGTCTATCTTCAGCCCAATGAAGTCACACTGCTAAAAGATCCAAAACCATGCTGGGACAGAAATCCAGAGGTAAAAGACAGAGTCTGGGGAAAAAGCAAAGTATTTGCCCTATGAGATTTGTTGGATGCTGGAAATGTAGTCTTGAAAGCTGTGGACTAATGTTCTAGGGAACTGAACAAGGGTCTCCTTCACTTCACGTTTTTAATATAACGTTATGTCTATGTGAAAACATGTGTGTGCAACAAACCTGCTTAAAAGCATGAAAACAATGTACATCAAGGAGCCAAGATTGGCTATGGCTTCCCAGTCCTAACACATTTGTTTATGGTAAAAAATGCAAATTTTTGCCATGTAATGTGCAAAAAATTTTGAGTCTGACATTCTCTGTGCTTGCTGATGCAAACTGGTAAATCTTTTCCCACTTTTTAAAAAGCACACTTTCACAATGACACAATTTGGCTCCAGTGCTCTTTCCTCCAAAGGAAACTGATTTTTGCTAATGCCAGTTCGATGTCGTGCTGTTTGAGAACTTGGGAGGTGTAATTCTTTTGAAACTCCAACTGAGAATTAACAAATAGAAATGAAATCAATGTGTGATCCAGCACATATATTTGTTCACCACACCCTAGATGGACTTTCTGTTTACCAGTATGCCTTTAAGGAAATAGTCTTGTTTTTCCTGACAGAAACATTCAACTGTGAGAAGAGTGGGGATTTTCCACTGTTACTTCAGCTTTAGAAGTGATCCGTTTCCCCCCCCCCGACTCCCACACTAAATGGTAAGCCCAGGCAATCTGCATTGAGTTGTTTGGTTCCAGTTGTTATTTCAATGCTTAAAGCTCCTGTGAGGATGAAAAAAGTAACATTCTTAACAGTGGTCACAGTACTCACAGCGTGAACCTAGTTTTCCAACTGCTTTAATTGCACATCTCCATGTCTGCAGATTGAATGCTGGAGCAGCATCATGTTTCAGAGCTAGGCTGCCTGCACCTTTCTAATACATATTTTAAGCCGGTAGATTTAAAGCTGTTCACTGATTACTGAGATATATACATGAAGCACTTTGGACATGGGCAGCCCAAGCACTGGAATAGGGAGGCCAGCTCGCCTGCCCCACATCCAGCATGGGGTTGGGCCGCACGCAGTGCAGCCAAGTAAGGGAATGTATTCCCCTTACCCAGTGTTGTGCTGCAGCAGACCCAATAGAGATACTCAGATATGGGCCAGCAAAATCTCTAGCACCGACCAGAGCGACCCATTTAAGGCCGACCAGGTCCGGGATGGGGGTTAGGGTTCAGCATCAGTGTCAAGAGGCTGATCTGCCCATGGGCCCACCTACCCTGCCCCCAATCCACCTTCCCCCCCCGCCCTTCCTAACCCCCCATGCCAGCCTCCATCAACTGGCCTTACCTGGCAGGACGTGGCCATGGAAGCCAGCACACATCTAGGCGCCGCCCTCCCCAACTCGAACAGAGGTGCAAACATGCTTCACGATGCATTTGCAACACTTCTGAGCCAGCACAAGGGAGCTGTGCCGGCCCAGCTTCAAAGTAGGATTGTGTTCTTTAAAAAGCATTAAAATAAATAAATGCTAAGCGTATTATTATAAATACCCATAAGCTGCACTGCTGAAGTTACTTACAAAAGCTCCTCTACTAACATGCTTAATGGAGAGAGGACAGTCATCTCTGAAAAGTCTCACTGCGATCAGGCAGACGTTAGTTAAGGAGTTTCTGCAGCCTGATGTGTGCTTACTGGGGAGCAAATCTCATTGTGTTCAATGAGGCTCAGTCCCTAACAAGTGTGCACAGCGCCGCAGCCCTTGATTCTGTTCGCCCGACAAAGACTGACCAAACGTAACCAAGGCCCATTTTTCAAAGGTAGAATCTATTTCCCTTGTTCCTGTTGAGAGGGAGGAGGCTGACAATTCAAGGAATGTGTCTAAGGACAGCATGCTGAGAGAAGCCTTGGAACGTCTTTGGTCGGAGGAGAAGAAAGCCTCTCTATGACCTGCCTTACAGCAAGTGTGTATATCTTGGACCTCTACCCACCCAAAGGCAGCATTTCACAGGCCTCCACCCAGTGAGCCAATGTTCCAGTAAACAACAGAAGAAAAGATTTCAGGAGGCCAGATGCTTTCAGAAAGGGCTTGTGGGGAAGGGAAAGGGACAAAAGTGTCCATTTGGCATACCTCCAGCCTTCCAGCTCAACCTGGGTATCAAGTGAGCAACTAATTTCGAGTTCATCAGAGGACAGGCTCAGGAGGACTGCGTCAGGGCCCTCCTGGCAGGCTCAAGAAGCTTCAGAGATCTAAAGGAAAGCAGTGGGAAGCAATAGGGTTGCCAACTGTTTAGTCTGTCACTGTCACTGTGCCTATAGCAGCAAAACATAGTTTGTTTGAACTCACCTTTTGGGATGAGGTTTGGCTGCTTTTTCCACCTTGGAAAAAAAAAAGTGGTCTGAAAAGACTCCAACTGCATAATTTTTGGGTGTCCCAGGCTCCTGCTAGGCACAATAATAAAACTGGCAACTTAGTGAATAGCTTGATTTAAGGGTGGTATCCCATATTTGTTAGAAGTTCAGGGATAGCATTATTAGGCTGCGAGCCCCATTGGATTGAACAGGACTGACTTCTGAGTACACATGCATAATAGTCCAATTGATTGATAGGCCTATCAGTCAATCTGACTTAGGTCTAACCTGTTCTAAGGTCTAGCCAATGTCATATTAGAAGTAGTTGTGTGTAGCTTTCCTTGAACAACTTCTTTTCAACCAAAAGCCACCATGACAGTGAATTTGATTGGAGAAAGATGTTAAGCACCTCCTTTCACTTTTAATTGCAGTCTTCCACAGCTACCTCTCATGTTCAGCAAAAGCTACATATAATTTTGTGTGTCATTCTGTGTATGAGGATTTGTTGCTCTTTCATGTAGCTTGACTTGCTTCCTTGAAGTATGGTTTTGTATTTCCGTAGGTGAGAAACACCCATCACATAGGGCTGAGAACAGTTGCATCCCCTGAATTCCTTACTTCTATATAAAGGTAAAAAAGTCTTGTCTTGCTTAGTGTCTTACTATCTAGTGACTGCGCATACTGTGTTTCCGTGCACCTACTCCTACAGGGAATACTGTGGGTTAGGCATACTTTGTTTTATGAATTGTGGGGTGTATAGAAGGGCTGCACACTTTAGCATGAGACTAGATCTCCCACATCTTGAATAGTTGAGTTTTTCATACATGACAACCTGCACTGCCAGATTTCCTCTTCAACTAACATGTATAGGAATCTTGCCTTCCTGGTCGTTCTCAGGTTTTAGCCCGTTTCTATGGCTGAGAAGTCCCTAACCCCTCTGAATGTAAAATATAGGCCTCATTTTGTGATTTAAAGGAGAATTGATCTCTATTGACATATTCTGCCAAAAGTATTTGATCTCTTTGTTAATGGCATTGAAAAATGGGGACCATGAACTGACTTCTGTACCTTTCTAAGAAATGTGTAAAGGTAAAGGTTGCCGAATGGTCTAGTCGTGATCAACTAGGGGGTAGTGCTCATCGCTGTTTCTAAGTCCAAGAGCCTGTGTTTGTCCGAGGACAGTTTCTGCGGTCATGTGGCCCTATGACTATATGCCAAGGCACACAGAATGCCGTTACCTCCCCACCGAAGTGGTACCTATTTATCTACTCGCATTTTTATGTGCTTTCTAATTGCTAGGTTGGCAGGAGTTGGGACAAGTGACGGGAGCTCACTCCATCACATGGCATGGTCTCCAACTGCCAACCTTCCGGTCAGCAAGCTCAACAGCTCAGTGGTTTAACCTGCAGTGCCACCACATCCCTTAAGAAATGTGTACATGGGCAGAATTCTGCCAGGTATCACTTTTCTCATCACAGTGCAACAGCAAGGGGAGAAGACACAGTTGTCTGGCGCAGAAACCTCCCAGGGAGCAGGGCTTGGCAATCTCATCTGAACATATTCTGCAAATTGTGTCTCTGAGGTGACTGTTATTGAGTTACATTTCTGTGAAGCAGCTGGTCAAAGTGAGTTGATATCCTCTAGAAGGAAGACAGCCAAGGGGACTGCACCATTGGAAATCTTCAAAGGGGGCGATGAGGGGAAGGACAAGAATAAGCTCTCTGAACTAATGTTGAACAGCAGAATTGAAATGTATGATCTAAAACTAAGGGAACAACAGGCATGAGAGATTTGGATAACTGGGGCTCAAGACCAGAGAGAATCCAGCCTCTGGATCCATGTGCTGTGTGCCCCTAATTAATGAGCTAATCTTGACTGTGCTGCTGAAATTGGCCTGCATCTGCCACTCAACCTCCTAGGAAAATGAGGCAGCAAGATGGGGGAGGGGGAAAAGTGAATCAGGAAATAGGGGCTGAACTTGGTATAGATAAAATCTGGAAGGAGGGGGCCGGAGGGCTGAATTTTAATTGGTTGTGAGCCACATAGACATGCCTCCTCCTCTCCCCACTTACCCCAGCTAGCAGTGGTCTACCTCTGTATTAGGGGAGCGATTTTCAGCTCTTTCCATCTCATGGCAAACTGACAAGGTATTAAAATTGTCAAGGCACACCATCACTTTTTTGAAAATTGCAAGGCATACCAGTTGTCGATTGGGGGACAATGGCTCAACTAACAAATGAAACCCCCCAACTCCCATGGCACACCTGTGGACTGTTTGCAGCACACCAATGTGGCCGTGACTGATTGAAGCTTGTTGGTATAGGTGGCTTGCAGCAGGGCCTACGGTTATAAGGTCCAGGCCCTGATATGGAGAGGTGAATTCCATCACGGGTCACTTTTCTCATCTTCAGTCTCATCATCACGGGTCACTATGGGAGAATCAGCACTTGGTGTAAATTCCTCTTATGTGCAGTTGTTAAGGGACCAAGGAGCCCATTCTGGGCTTGGCATTTAATGTGAAGGGATAATATAACCTGTGAGTTTATCTAAGCCACAGGGCAGGTACACTTGATTATTGTACAGGATTCACAGTTAAATAAATGAAATGATTCTGTTGAAAAGCATTGCATTTTAAGTGATACTGGGTAATAGTTCTATCAGTGGGCTTATTATGATAGTGTCCATGCTGCACTCAAGTTTCAGGGATAAAGTTCCAAAAAAGAACTTTCCGGGATTCCCTGACATGCCTTCTCCAAAAGCTTCCTTATTTCATACTTGTGCACTGTATTTCTTGGTACCTCATTTTGGTGACTTAAAAAAGAAATAGATTGTGTGGCCACTGTTCTTGCAGGACACACAATCCCAAGAGGTCAAATATCATATATTCAGTGTGATGATGTCACATGCCATGTAGCCAGTGCAACTGAGGGCAAATGAAACCTTTGAAGGCACCTTGCTCAGAGTTTAGGGGGATGGAAGAAGGAATACTTTGGTCCATGACCAGCCTAGCATGTCCTTCTTCAGAGTAAGAGTTGTGAAGAGCTTTGTTGTGATGGCACCACATGAATGTCATCTGTGCATTCACCACATAGCTAAATCTGCCTTGGTCTCCTGAGGTTCCCACTCTGTAGTTTCCTTACCATGAAGTCCATGATTGTTAGTCTAACCCTAAGCCTGATGATTTGCCTTCAGTAGAGTGACCAGATCAACAGAAATCCCCCTAGCTAGCTGCATAAACATGGGAATTGGTGCAGGCAATCCTGTATGACAAGTTGCACATTCCAAAATTCCCTCTCCTACACAGCTGTTAAAGGCACAGGGACCATTACAACCTGTCGAGGCTTGATGACTCCCATTTTCCTGGAACGACTGTGCCTCCTCCTTATGCCCACCTGATGTGGATTCAAGTGAACTGCACCGCAGTGTGGCTTTGAGCCTGAGTTCAAGAGTTTAAGAGGCTCTGAATTCTGCACCCTGCAGATGCACTTTTGCAGGTCATTCGCTGCATCACCATTCCTGCTTTCCCAGTACCTGGCAACTCCTGTTTTCTGCCATTGAGCTGTGTGAAACAGGAGAGGGCTGTCTTGACCCCATGGCCCCATCATGGCCTTCACATGTTCAGTCATCTCCCTGTGTCCTGCTTGCACGTAGGTATTCTGTTGAGCTGTCACCTCATCAGCTAAAATTTCATTTGCTCCTGGACTCTGACCCTCGTTATTCTGCAAGAGAAACTGCAAAGGTGAACAGGAATAGTGCAGAATCAGTACTGATGCAGGGGGCAAAGGACAATTCTTGGGCACTCTCTGCCCATGAAAGCTGCAGTGCCTGGAAAGAGTACAATTTGCAAGCTTTGTCACTTTGAAGAGCAGAGGTGTAACATGTGCCCCCTGCCCCCTCATCTCATGTGGGGCAGTTCTGCATCTTCTGGGTGAGTGAAAGAGATGGCTCGCCAAGTCAACAGGGTAGTCAAGGGCTCTATGAGCAATCCAATGGAACATACAGTACAACGTGACCAGGGAAATCTCGCACACAAGCAGTGGGTGATATCATCCTTTCTTCCCCTTAACTGGAGACCCTCAGTTCTTTAAGTTCAGGTCAGCGGCTTAGCTAATGGGGACAGGGGAGTACATTGCCCTGAGTACAATGCCATGAGGAGGAGCCGACCCACACACCCAACGGTGGATTCCGAGGCATCCAGGAGGAGTTATGAGGCACACATGGCCTCCCTGTGCATCAGAATGCCTCATGGAGGCTTTCTGAGGACCCCCAGCAGATGTTCTGGCCCCCAGCAGATGCCATTTTTGATGTGGTCCTGAGTGCCAGATCCCTTAGCTACACCACTGACTCAGGCGGAGTTCCTGCAAACACTGGCCCCTTCCTTTTCTAGTCCCACTTCACTTGCTCTCCTCTTCCTCTGAGTTCTGTTGCCTCCTCTGCTCTGGCCTGGAGTGCCCCTCCTCCCCTCCTCTGCATGTCTTCTCCTGTTTATTGCCCCTGTGCTGCTGCGGCTACCAGCTGATGGGGGTCTGGATCAAGTGGGCAGCAGAGTTATCCTGTGAGGATGTCCTCATTGAGACATGGAAGCTCTGCACAAATTCTGTACAGGCTGTGTCTGCCTGCGACCTCAGTGTCAGGTGGGCCACTGCAGAAGCTCATATCATGCAGCCCAATCCTAAGGTGCCCGGGGTCCATAGGAGCAGTGCTAAAATGGCTACCGCGGCATCTAATGGGAGCCACGGCAGCCTTCAGAGCTACCCAGGGAGAAGAGGATGTTCATCCCCTTCTCCCGGGCAAGGGAGCTGTCCCCGCAATGGGCCTCCTCAAGTCTATGCTGGCTATTTTGCCTGTGCAGACTTGAGAACCTCCATGTTGTGCTTTGGGGCCTGACACGGAGGATAGGGTTTGGTGGTGGAGACCATAAGAACATATGAAGAGCCCCACTGGATCAGGCCAAAGGCCCATCTCGTCCAGATTCCTGGATCTCACAGCAGCCCACCAGGTGCCTCAGGGAACATGCAAGACAACTAGATACGTGCATCTCGTTGCCACTCCCCTGCATCCGGCACTCTGAGGTAGCCTAACTCTAAAGTAAGGAGGTTGCACTAACCATCATGGTCTGTAGCCTGCGATAGACCTCCAGAAATCTGTCCATTCCCTAGGTCCAGACCACTGCCCAGACCACTGTTGGTTCCACCCCCTGCCCCAAAAGAGCTCACTGCTGCTGTTGGTAACACTTATCAGCAGCCAGCTCCACACTGGGCCCTCCTGGTGCTGGGGCCAGGCCCTACTGCACTTTTGCTACCACCGGCACTGGTGATACAGCATATTGCCAGCACTGGTCCCGATTGGATTGGGGCTATAATCTCTACAAAATACAAAATAAAATAAAACAGCAAAATAAAATTCACCAAAAATTCATCCTCGCCTTGTATTGCTCAGTTAGCCATTTAATTTTATTATTATTGCTATTTGCCTGTGAACCGCTTTGTGAACTTCGTGTTGAAAAGTGGTATATAAGTACCTGTTGATTGATTGATTGATTGATTGATTGATTAGTTTACAACTATTTCTCTGGTCTCACCATGGTGTCTTTAACCAATGCCCCCGCAGGCAGAAATTAGGGTACTTCTGAAATTCTCTTCATCTAAATTTCTCCCTGGATTTCCGAGTCCTGAACTACCTGCTCTCGTTTCCAAAATTGAACCAATGTAAAAAAAGAGAACAGTGAAGCTCAAAGCAGTGGCATTTGGACCACTCTCTGAGTCAGAGAGGCCAGAAGACAGACGTGCAATATCCTCCCTGACCAGGGCCGGCTCTAGCAGCAGCAGGGGCCCCCACTCAAGAAGAAGAGCGCTGTTCGTGGCACGTGCAAAGCATGGCATGTGGAAGTAGTTGGTGATGATATCATAACATCACTGCCAACTGCTTCCAGGTGGCCCATCCTGGGCTGTTCAGAGGCAGAGGCAGGTGGGAGAGACCAAGGTAAAGCTGCTCTGCTCACCCCACTGACTTACAGCCCATAGAGATCCTAGCTGCAGCCACAGGCAATATGCTCACCCTGCTAGTGCGAGGCCCCCTGAAGCACGGGGCCTAATGGGACAACATTGGTCACATTGGCTAAAAGCCGACCCTGTCCCTGACTCCCAGAGTGGTCCAAATATACTTTACAGTGTCCCTTGTGCTGGCCAAAGCTTGCTGACCTAACTGTGCCGGCCTAACTCCAGGTTAGGATTGCTCCCAATATCAACAGTTGACTAACAGGCCAAATCATAGGATGTCGTGTGCTGACAAGGAATGTGAAACACTTGCTTGGAACATTCACTATCAAATTCCACTAAGGAGAATATTGGGGGGGGGATTTGTTTCAGCTATAGCTGAAAGCAAGAAGCTAAAAGACAAAAGTCTTATACTGAAAACTCTCATCTTCTCAAATTGGAAATCTCGGTTCTTACATAATTGGTTTGATGGGTCCAGAGGTCAAGCTCATGTGGGCTGCTACTTCTACTAATTAGATGACTCTCAAAGCAAACAGAAATTAGGTGTGGGAAGGGAGTTCAAAGTCTGGAGCAGTCCTCTGTTCATCTTGCCTGTGTTGTTTTTGGTCCAGCTGAGGTGTGGTGGTGGTGCCAGTGAGGACATGTTTGTGTGGTCCCTGATACACAACTTCAGCTTCTACCGGCAAAGCCATCTTTGGTCTATTGCAGCAAAAACAACAAAGAACCCAATAAAACCCAAGTAACAAACATACTGTGGTATACGTTTGCGGAATTAATGCAACATGGGAGCCAAATGCAGACCAGTTGCAACCATGCCATACATATACCATGTCAATTACATCACAACAGAATGGTACAGGCCATTGATAAATTGTCACAGATTCCTGGAAGTACACTAGACATTTCTGTAGAAGCAGTGTGGGTGGATTCTAGCAATGTCAGGCTTATATTTATGGCTGGTATGTTGGGTTTATGATTGATTTATTGATTAACCACAGCTAATCTGGGCAGATGGCTATGGACTCTTGTCCTGGAGTCCTCATGTTGGACTCCCATATGGTTTGAGCTGGGAACAGTTTGAACCACAGATTCTCTACTCCCTGGTCTATATGAACCTCTGGTTAGAGATAGGAACTGTGGCCATCACCAACCAGAATCCACTTGGTCCCAGAGAGCAGATTACCTTGGAGAGCTATTTATCAAGCTATAAAGCCCCAAGACCTGCTGTACTCTTTCAGCCTAAACCAGTGCTTCTCAAAGTTTGCATCTAGGAGGCCTGGGTCTCCCTGTGACCCCTTCAGGCGGTCCATGAGCACATCATAAGTGACCGTCATCTGCTTCTTGTCCAGCGCACTGTGGGGCTCCCCAAGACACTTCTAGGAGTGTAAAGGACTCTTTGGTCTCCAAAAGGGTTTGAGAACTGCTGACTTAGACAGCTAATCAGAGAGGGATATAAAGCAGCAATATGCTGCAGAGGAACCTCTGCCGTACTGTTGACAAATAACAACATGGAGATTTCCTCTATACTTAAATCCTTCTGCTAAATTGGGAGATAGAGCAACTATAGCTATACCCATTTTTTCCTGTTGTCAACCCATCCTCCATTGCTTGCTATAGCAAGCAGGAGGCCAGAGGTGCCATAGCACATCTAGTTATTCGAATTAAAGGAATAAGGCAGATGATGAGACCAGCTGGGAATGGGCAGGAGAAGAAGCCACAACTTCCTTTGTTTCCTAATGTAGCAGTGGATTAAAAGTATGGGGGGATCTCTAGATTGCTACTTGCAATGCTAGTCTGCATAAATAGCGTGCATTTGCATTGCATAATTTGATGGACATAAGGGTTGGGCATCCTTAAAGAATGGATTTTTGAATCTTCTTGGCACAGGTTTTGTGAATAGTTTTCATTGTACATTTTTCTCTTACAAGAGAGACAACTCCAGGCTCTTTTTTCTTTCTTCAAATTTTCTACTTTCAGCACACTGATACTGAAAATCACATTTTTCCTTTCGCCACCTATGGGAGCTCACTTGAGTTCACCTCAAGTTTAGATTCTGAAATCCATGTATGTCAAGTTCTGATGTAGTCCACACATTACTTGTTTCCAGCAGGTGTGTTCTCTATCCAGCAGGGGGCAGGGTTGGTTTTGCCCACATGCACACATATAACTTCAAGGCAACACTGCATTTAATTACAAGACATATTACAGAGGCAGGGGATATTCCCCCTCCTACACACACAGTCTCTTGTGATTTCAATTAATGCTACATACAGTAGCAGAAAGGTAGTTATTCTAAGTTTAATGTAGGCGCTACAAGCATTTTTAGTAAAAAGGGATTAGACTTGGCCAGGTTTGCACATGCTTCCTTGTTGATTGATCACTGCAACGTCTTGTAATGATTTGCATATATGAATATTATGGACCAATCTAGAAAGTAAAAATGAACCAGAACCAAAAATCAAACCCATTGCTGCCACCAGATTGCTGGGGGCCCTGGGGCAAAGCCTTGTATTGGGCCCCCATAGAACCTTCCCCTCCCATTCCTTGATGGCATTCCATTGGTTGCAACCACATTGGTAAATCTGACGACCAAGATAACCAAAGCTTTTTGTTCCTAAACCAGAACCTGTATCTTACCTTAAGATTCAAAAATCTGGGTCAAACTGAGATTGAACTCTGACTTCTAGTTTGCTGCAGCCCAAAGCTGTTGAGTATGGAAGTAACTCAAGAGCATTCCTAGTGGTTCTAGAGTGAAACTGTTGCAAGTTAAACTGATAGCCCCTGGGATGAAACTGTTGAGAGAGCAAAACTGACAGCAACAGAACTAGAGGCACTGCTGTACTTATGAACAAAATAACTTATGGGCAGCAGACCCCTAGAACCCTATATATTTATAAATAGGGAAGCTTCTTTAATTAAAATTATCAGCCCAAAATGTGGGTTCAACAACAAAAGCTGATGAAATGGTTCACTTACTGGTGCCAACCAGAATAAATCATTTTGTAAATGCTGTCAGGAAGAGGATGCCTGCAGGGGGAAAATAATCAATATTGTCATTCAAAACCTTTGTTGTATTACAAACCATCGTGATCCAGGTGCCAGAAGGATCATATACTCTAGGATCATATACCCTAAGTCGGCATTTTCAAAGGCTGCAAAAGTAACAAACAGACAACAGGGTTTGCTTGGTTATTTTTATTTGGTTAGCAAAAAGAGAAAAAAGAGCAGCTTTTAATCAGGTTCAGAAAAGTTATTATAAAATATTTTTGAAAGCATTAATAGTGGCTCATGCTTATCAGGATTTCCTTTAAACCAGAAACTCAAGCCAGTTTCAGATACATTTCAGATCTTTGGTTAGCTTGAACTGTGAATAACCCTGGGGCCGGTGAGCTGTTTAACCTCAACTAAGCATGGAGGAGAAATTTACACCAGGTAGGGACAGGAAAAATTGCAAGTCCATGACTTTTGTGCAGCACTGCTTAGACCAGTGGTTCCCAAACTGTGGGTTGGGACCCACCAGTGGGTTGTGAGCCTATTTCAGGTGGGTCACAAAGCACCTACAGCAGCCATGTTGAAAATATGAGAAGATGGGATGCTGGAAAGGGGGAGGGCTGTGTGGTGGTTTTGCTTGTGGCAAGGTTATAAATAGGCTTTTTTTCTTTCCGAGTCCCTTTGCTGTTGGAAAATGGCTGAGAAACAACTCAACATTACTGCATTATCAGGAAAGCAGCAGGCTCTGTCATCACAATGTTGGCACTTGTGGCCATGATATCACTTCTGGTGGGCCCCGGACAGATTGTCATTTGAAGAAGTGGGTCCTAGTGCTAAAATGTGAGAACCACTGTGTTTAGACTGTTAGGCAACACACACACACACACACACACACACACACACACACACACACACACACCCTTTAATCTGTGTTTTGTAGCATTTGAGTTCTGTGTAGCTGTAGTTTCTTCCCCTCCTGCTGTCCAAGGATTGGGCTGAACATTGTTCCCAAGTGCAGCCTTCCGCCTTGGACAAGAACTGAGCGTCCCTCGCAGTGTGCTTGCAAGGATATGTCACGTCTCTTTGCTTCTTTTTTTCCACCCCCAACCCCATTCCTTTGCCCATTTAAAATCAGTGAACTGGAAACAAACATGGAGAACAAATAAAGCCCTTTCCAAACCTTTGCTCCACTGAGAAATGGGTAGCTTTGCACGTCCTGTTTATGGTGACGGACTTCGCTGCAGTGCCGCATTTCTGCTCCAGAAATGTCTGGTACCCTAGAAGAAGGGCTGGCCTGATCAAGGACTCGGCTACCCTGGCCAGTCATTCTGAGGCTGAGGAAGCATATGTGGGTCAGAAGAAAGAACACTGTCTGGGTAACCTCCCATTTCCCAAGACAGAAACAATCCAGAGGCTGGCCTGAAGAAGGTAATCCAATGCCCAAATTCTGACTGTGCCCCCAAGGACAGTAACTCATACCTTTGGAGCCCTAACCCTTTTCACTGTCACTCAAAATCTTGCATTCACACATCAACTCTCCACTTGGAAGAAATAATTCTACCCAGAGGTAACTCAGGGCAGTGGCGTAGCTAAGCCATCTGCTACCCAGTGCACATAAATTTTGTATCTTCCTATAAGCCTGGCCTGGCCCCCCAGTCACCTGCATGCCATGTCTATGCCAGCCAGACTGCCTCTTCCTCGCCCTCCTTGCATCTGGGGACTGGGGGCACCCACACGACCATGCATCCCAGCCACAGAGGATGAGTGACAAGAGCATTGCCTGCTCCCTTGCTTAGCTGCCCCAGCCTGCCCGTGTGCCTGCCTGCCTCCCTTCTGCCCGCCCATGTGAAGAAGAGGCAGAGCATCCATTTCCGGTGCTGGGACTAAGGCCAGCTAGAGCAGCAGCAGCAGCCCCCAGCACCACAAGTCCATCACGCTGCCACAGTGGGCCGAGCAATGCCAGCCAGTAACAGACGTAGATGCTCTCACCAGGGCCTGGCTGTATTTGTAGGTGGCCGGCAGGCAGCACGCAACAAGTGGTCCTGGTCGCGCTGCTTACGTTTGGCAATGTGAGCGGACCACTTGTGTGCTGTGGGCTGCTGGGCAGGGGGTGCGGGGAGAGGGCAAAAGCCTGGCCCGCTGCCATTGTTCTAGCCATGCATTTACATTTGTCTGTACATTGGTCTGCACAGCAATGGCTAGGGGCCAGACTATTGCCCCCACCCTCCTATTGCTACAGATGATTGCTACCAGCTTCGTCTCTCACTCAGGGCGCAGTTCTAACTAACTTTCCAGCACCAGGCTTAGGGCAATGCAGCTCTGAGGTAGGGGAACAAACATTCCCTTACATCGGGGAGGCCTCTGTGACAACTATTTCATAGCAGAATACAGAACAGGGCCCATTGGCACAGCCAATGTTGGAAAAGATGACACCCTCTGTGACATTGGATCACAAGGTTCCAGGGAGCTCTGCTCCTTTAAAAATTCTGGCAACTCACACCTGTGGAGCAGGGTTCAGGCAATCAGTGGGGCAGCTTTACGTATTTAAGAACCCAGTAAGGCTCTGACTTTTGTTGTAAATCATACCTGTGCTCTGTAGGAGTTCTCCCATCTGCTGCAGACATTGTTGCTGCCGCCACCTCTTTCTCCTGCAGCCTGCTTCCCTGAAATCTGTTGCTGCTTGTTGTTTGGTCCCTGCTATTCCTAACCCTTAGCTGAGGTCTCTAGCCTGCGGGCCTGATCTGTCCCCTGCACGAACAGCTTTTACCATTCTGCCAGGAATGCTTGCAAAGACCCCAGCTACCACCTCCAAGGGCCCTCGCCACCAGCCGCTTCTGCACAAAACTCCCATCGCAAGGCATGCTGGGGTGGCAGACCCTAGTAGCGGCTAGCCGCAAATACCTCTGAGGACTGTGGTCAGGGTCTTTGCAAGCAAAACCAGCAGAA
Source organism: Lerista edwardsae (assembly GCA_029204185.1). Lineage (NCBI taxonomy): Eukaryota > Metazoa > Chordata > Lepidosauria > Squamata > Scincidae > Lerista > Lerista edwardsae. The sequence goes on from JAJKFI010000086.1 coordinate 2,805,076, forward strand.
CAGTAAAAGCTGGTCTTGCTGGGGGCACTTTTCTGGCCTGCAGTGCTCCCCAGTTTGGAGACTGCTGCCTCAGCCCAAAGAGTTCCTTGCTCCCCAACTGGACTGATCTGTAATCTTCAGCGGGACTGGGCTGGGACAGAGCCATTTAAAGAAGCAAAACTTATTTTGCTTTTTATTTCAAGTTGCAATCTATACACTTGTGTAACTTAGAGCCACCTGATTCCAATAAACAAGTGCAGTTATATTAGTAGGCAAACACCTTTAAAGAGTTAAATCCTTCTGCCAAAATACAAATAATTTAAGGGCCAATGACTACTGGAACAGTGCTAGAGTGATTATTCATAAGGTGTTTCATTAAAAGGGTTAACAGAATTGGCGCTATGCCTGTGCAAATAATGTTCATAAGATAGTGCGTAAGGTCACTGTTCCTCCTACCTATCACATCTGCTCTTCACGGCCATCCAGAGCCGTAACTAGACCAAAAAGCGCCTGGGGCAAGGGAGTAAATGTGGTGCCCCTGGGCAAAGGGGGGGCCCTCAATGCAACCCAGAAGAGGCAGCAGGGACCTCAGAAAATGGCCTAGAGAGCAGTCCACATTCAGCGCTTTTGTTGCACAACCATGGGGGAAGCTATCTGGGGCTTTTTTCTTTACACTTGAACATTTTTAAAGTGGGTCTGCTGGAAAAATTGCACCCCCCCCTTGGTGTAGCACCCTGGGGCGGCTGCCCCTCAGGCTCCACCCTTGTTACGGCTCCACTTCAGGGTCCACCCATCCTGCGGTCATCTAATCTGTTGTGAGGTCTTTCAAGGGTCAGTTGTATAATCACTGTTGTATTTTTTAGGAGATGAAAAAACATACCATGTTATGCTCATACGAAGAGGCCTTTATAACCAAAAGCATATAACCATTACCAATAACATGACTAAGAGCCCAATCCTGAACTGCCGAGGGCACAGCGGTACCCAAAAGGCTACTGGCAGCCAAGCAGCCACCGAAATCTCCCCAGGAGAAGGGTCCATTCATCCCCTTTACCTGGGGAAAGTCTTGCTGCCCTCAATGGGGCTACTCAGCTCACCACCAGCTGTTTTGCCAGCGGTGAATCAAGCAGCCCCGTGTTGGGCTGCCTGAGCCATCACAGTGGATAAGATCCAGTGGTAGAAGCCACTGCCAGGTCCCACCCCCTCGCGGCCGGCCCCTCCTCTCCCTCCACTAGGTTCCTCCCCCTCCCGCCTCCCCCCTGCCTTAAATGGGCTTACTGGCAGCCAGTGCTGCTGAAACACTGGCCAGACAGTTGGCCGGCCATTCACACATTGCAGTCTAGCACTGAATGAGCACCACCCCAACGCGAGCATAAACATGCTGTGGACGTGCTTTACAGCACATTGGCAACATTTTCGCCAGTGGTACAGATGTACTGCTGGTGATAAGAGTCTTCTGGATTGAACCCCAAGAGTCATGCAAATATCCCCCAAATAATAAGTGACCATCACAAGGAATATCATACAAAACCACAAAGGCCTGGTGTGAAACACTGTGAAGAGATTATCTCCCTCCAAATAATAAGTGACCATCACAAGGAATATCATACAAAACCACAAATACAAAGGCCTGGTGTGAAACACTGTGAAGAGATTATCTCCCTCCAATTTGTTTTTGTGTTTTTAGATTTTTTTTTTTCTGGAGAAATATCAGTTTCTGTTCTTTGTGATTATACAGTATTATACATTGTTGTTCAGTCACTAAGTCGTGTCCAACTCTTCGTGACCCCATGGACCACAGCATGCCAGGCCTCCCTGTCCTCCACTAGCTTCCGGTGTTCGCCCAATTTCATGTTCATTGCTTCGGTGACACTGTCTAACCATCTCATCCTCTGCTGCCCCCTTCTCCATTTGCCTTCAGTCTTTCCCAGCATGAGGGTCTTTTCTAAAGAGTCTTCTCTTCTCATGAGGTGGCTAAAGTATTTGAGCTTCAGCTTCAGTATTTGCTCTTCCTTGGAGCAATCAGGCTTGACTTCCTATAGGAGTGACCAATTTGTGATCTCCTTGCAGTCCAGGGGACTGTCAAGAATCTTCTCCAACACCATAATTGGAAAGCATCTATTCTTTGGCGCTCTGCCTTCCTTATGGTCCAGCTCTCACAGCCATACATTACTACTGGGAAAACCATAACTTTGACTGTGTGAACCTTTGTTAGCAGGGTGATGTCTCAGCTTTTTATTAAGTTGTCTAGGTTCGCCATAGCTTTCCTGCCAAGGAGCAAATGTCTTGTAATTTCATGGCTGCAGTCACTATCTGCAGTTGATCTTGGAGCCCATGAAAATAAACTCTGTCACTGCTTCCATTTCTTCCCCTTCTATTTGCCAGGAAGTGATGGGAGTGGTTGCCATGATCTTAGTTTTTTTAATGTTGAGCTTCAAGCCAATTTTTGCATTTTGTGCAATTTTTCCAAAATTTGCATTTTTTGCAAATTTTGCCATTTTTCCTCTTTCACCCTCATCAGAAGATTCCGTAGGTCTTCCTCACTTTCTGCCATTAGAGTGGTATCATCTGCATATTTGAGGTTGTTGATATTTCTCCTAGCAATACAGCCTTGTTGTATACAGCCTTGTTGTACTCCTTTTCCAATTTGAAACCAATCCATGTCCATAAACCATGAACCGTGAACCATGTTCCATATCTGGTTATAACTGTAGCTTCCTGACCCGCATACAGATATCACAGAAGACAGATAAGGTGGTCTAGTATTCCCATCTCTTCAAGAACTTGTCACAATTTGTTGTGATCCACACAATCAAAGGCTTTAGCGTAGTCAATGAAGCAGAAGTAGATGTTTTTCTGGAACTCTCTGGCTTTCTCCATGATCCAGCAAACGTTGGCAATTTGATCTCAAGTTCCTCTGCCTCTTCGAAAACGAGCTTGTACTTCTGGTAGTTCTCGATTCACATACTGCTGAGGCCTGGTTTGTAGGATTTTGAGCATCACCTTGCTAGCATGTGAAATGAGTGCAATTGTGTGGTAGTTCAAACAATCCTTGGCATTGCCCTTCTTTGGGATTGGAATGTAAACTGATCTTTTCCAGTCTTGTGGCCACTGCTGGGTTTTCCAAATTTGCTGACATATGGAGTGCAGCACTTTGACAGCATCATCTTTTAAGATTTTGAGTAACACAGCTAGAATGCTGTCACCTCCACTAGCTTTGTTGTTAGTGAGACTTTCTAAAGCCCACTTGACTTCACACTCCAGGATGTCAGGTTCGAGCTCAGTGACCGCACCATTGTGGTTATCAGGAACATTTAGATCAGCCTTATATAGTTCCTCTGTGTATTCTTGCCACCTCTTCTTAATCTCATCTGCTTCTGTTAGGTCCTTGCTGTTCTTGTCCTTTAGTGTGCCTACTTTAGCACGAAATTGTCCTTTGATATCTCCAGTGTTCTTGAAAAGATCTCTAGTCTTTCCCATTCTATTGTTTTCCTCTATTTTTTTGCATTGCTCATTGAGGAAGGCCTTCCTATCTCTCCTTGCTGTTCTCTGGAAATCTGCATGCAGTTGGGTATATAGTTCCCTTTCTCCCTTGCTTTTTGCTTCCCTTCTTTCCTCAGCCATTTGTAAAGCCTTGTCAGATAGCCACTTTGCCTTCTTGCATTTCTTTCTCTTCGGGATGGTTCTAGTTGCTGCCTCCTGTACAGTGTTACAGACCTCTGCCCAAAGTTCTCCAGGCACTCTACCAAATCTAAGTCCCTAAATCTATTTGTCACCTCCACTGTATATTCGTACCGGATATGATTTAGGTCATATGTGAAGAGCCTAGTGGTTTTCCCTACTTTTTCGGTTTAAGCCTGAATTTTGCAACAAGAAGCTCATGATCTGAGCCACTGTCAGCTTTACTGCCTGTATAGAACTTCTCCATCTTTGGCTGCAAAGAATGTTATCAATCTGATTTTGGTGTAGACCATCTGGTGAAGTCCATGTGTAGAGTCCATGTGCTTGTGTTGCTGGAAAAGTGTGTTTGCTATGACTAATGTGTTCTCCTGACAAAACTCTATCAGTCTTTGCCCTGCTTCATGTTGTACTTCAAAACCAAACTTGCCTACAGTTGATGCTGTCAACTATTTACCTTGATGAGTAGGACAAAGGATCAGGTTATAAGAAAGTTAGCAAGCCACGTTCATAATGAAAGTCAAAAGGATGAATTGGTCCTTTTGAGGTCTATTTTTCCACAAGTGGCAAACAGGATGGTCTAAGTTCCTGAACTGTACCTCTTTAGATTGCAAATGTTTGAAAGCTTTCCCCTGGAAAGATGTCCCCTAAGCATGCAAGCCCTTTCCCCTGAGATCTAGTTTCAATGTGAAGGTAGGACTGTGTTTTTTCTTCTTTTTATGGAGGTGCTTTCAGTCACATGAGCTCAGATCTGCTGCTTGGAGTATAATACACCCAATTCCTCTACCGTTTGTGTGAATTGGGCAACAGAATCTTAACAGAGGCTACCAAACTGCTTAAGCCATCTGGACATGAAGAAAGGTGGGTGGGTGGGTGGGTGGGTGGCTGCAGCCTGCTGCACTGTCTTAACACTTTGCCAATTGATAGACTGTCTGAGAATTATTCTGCTTTCCCTGCCCCTTCCTCAACTGCTGTGGATTTTTAAAAATCCTGCTTACGATGTACGAATTCTTCTCTAATCCGCCTTCAGGGGACTTATCTTATTAAACTCATCTCTGCCCTGTCTGTTGGATCGCCATATGATGTCATCACTGAGGCTGGGATCGACCGAGGAAAGGAAGAAGTATAATTGTCATTTTCTAGCAAGGCATCTAATACTATTGCCGATCTGACCAGAGAGGCCAGAGCTGTGCCTAAAAATTAAAATCAAATTATTAAAAATGCAATTTTTTAAACTCATCCACCAAGAACAGTTACTGAGTTATGAAGCGGGGATCACTTTCAGCTCCTTAAGGGTTTGCGTCAGCATTTGTACTAAACAGACCATCTTTGAAGGGACAGAAATAAAATTTGGCCTGAGCTTAATGTCTTAGTATACAAACCCAAATCTGACCTATGCCCCTTCCTGTAACTCTCTAATCCACCTGACTGCCAAATGTATGGCATTTTTAAGTCAGAAGGTGCATGTTATGGAGGTTCTAAGAGGGTCTAACGCAAAGGTCTGTAATTCTATTGTAAGCATTTGGAATAAACTGAAATACCTGTATACTGTATCATTGTATAATTGTTGTGATTCTGTTTCTTCCTCACTTGAGGTTCACTCAGGTTTACACATTATTCATTTTCTACTTATCTGAAAGCATATACAGGCATCTCCCTGCATCTGTGATTCTCTACCCCTTCCCAGAGCAATGTTCACTCTGAATTAAGCTCCACTCACTCCAATGCAACTTACTTAAAATATGTACATCAGGATCAAATATCTGAAGGGCTGTCATAAGGAAGAAGGGACAAATTTGTTCTCATCTGCCTTTGATAGTAGAACTAGGTCCAATGGGTACAAACTGCAAGAGAGGAGATTCCAGCGGGACATCAGGAAGAATTTCTTGACGATAAGGGTGGTTCGATGGTGGAATAGATAGCTAAGGGAGGTGGATTCTCCCTCACTGGAGACCTTCAAGCAGAGGCTTGAAAGGCACCTGCTAGAGATGCTCTAGGAGGATTTCCTGCTACAGGCAGGGGGTTGGACTAGATGACCTTTTAGGTCCCTTCCATCTCTATGATTCTATGATCCAGCAGGCACAAAGCAGAGGGAAGTTTCTTCTGTATATGGATCTTATTTGTCAGAAGCACGGAAGGAAGTGGAGAAGGAGGACAACAGGACAATTTTCTGGGGTACACACAGCGGTGTTTTTTTTAATTTTAAGATATTAAAAATATTTGTATCTTGCCTTCCCCCTTGCGTTTAAGGTAGGCAAGGCAGCTAACAACATCAAATTAAAACAATAAAGTCAATTTAATTACAGTCGTGCCTTGTTACCCACTGGGGTTCTGGTCTAGAACTCCCAGTGGATATCAAATCAGTGGACAAATGGCTTTAAAGAACATAAGAAAAGCCTTGCTGGACCAGGCGGAGGGCCCATCCAATCCAGCCTCCTGTATCTCACAGTGGCCCACCAGATGCTGGCCTCCCTGACTTCAAGAGTGGTCCAGACATACTGCTGGCTGTCTACCTTCATAGCTGTGATTTTGATTTGATTTGATTTGCCTGCCCCTCTTCTCAAGGGAAATGGAGGACAGTGTTTTGATGTCCTGGCTTCTGAACTTGCACATCTGCTTGTTGACGTGTACTGGTACTTTGTTCTGAGGCACTCAGTTCCAGGAGGCACTCACAGACCCACTTCCCCCACCCATTCTCGGGTGTCCATAGAGGAGCAAGAAATCCAGAAGTGGGATTTGTACTTGTTTTATCTTTTCCATTGTTGCTGTTTTTATTATATTCTGTATAGTATTTTATGTACAGGTCTTGCCTCGTTATCCACTGATTTGCCTCACCACTGATTCCAAAGTTCACCTTCAAATGCCTTGAAACAAAAAAAGCACCAATATCCTATTTCCTACCTTCACACTGTTAAACTGCACCTGTTGCAAGCTTCTTGGGGTTAAAAATAGCTTTAGGTTAAGTTAGGAAATAGGGTTTTGGCACTTTTTTCTCTATAATAAAACTATATTGAATATGATAAAAGCAGCGACAGTGGAAAAGATGAAACAAGTACAAAGCTAAATGACAGAAATTAAATGGAGAATGCCAAATTGAATAAAAAGGGTTTCAGCCCCAGTTAGAAAGTCAACAGGAAAGAGAGCCATTCTGAGCTTCAAGGGGAAGGAGTTCCACAATATACAAACGCTAAGATTTTTTTTTGCTATTCTACACTTGTTCCTCCCATGACCCAGGGGGTCTCAACATGAAAATGAAATCTTGATTATTCAATGTTATAGGAACCTATAGGATCCTCTCTCTCTCTCTCTCTCTCTCTCTCTCTCTCTCTCTCTCTCTCTCTCTCTCCTGACTTTGGCACTATGCTTTGGATGCTGGCCTTGTTATAATTATCCCTTCTATTCTGAACAACTGTTTACTAGATGAAGACCTTAATTATGCATTCATGAAATGTCCCTTAATATTTCCATACTCCAAAATTCCATTTGTTGGCTGTAAATTATGTTGCAGGCAATTTCTATTTTGTGCTATTTGGGCTTAGCAATATATGTTTGAATATAAGTTTGAAGTGTCAGATCGGATGCTTCTTAGCTATACATAGCTATTCTTAGCAGGAGGCGTGGTCTGGAGGTTGAGCTGGTGCTCTGCCTAAAGATGCTAAGCAGGATCAGCCTTGGATGGGAGATCAGAAGTCACTGACAAGTCACTCACAGTGGAATGTGGGGAGTGTGGAATGCGGAGGAGGTCAGCTGACAAGAGACAGATAAAATCTTGAGAACTGCCCAAGGTGTAATTTGTGGCTGCCTGTGAAGGCTCAGAAGGTGCAAGAGTACAGCCAGGATGATGACCACACACAGAAAAGGAAACATCTGGAGAAATGGAGTATTCTGTGAATTGTGCATCGAACAATAATTGCAAAAACCTCATTTGAAAAAAATGACTTTTATGAACAGCCTTGCAATGTAAACCGCCTTGTGGCTTGAGAAATCTTGAAAAAAATAAATAATACATCTTATATACTCGTATTCACAATTTGCAAAACGAGAAGAGATCCTTTCGCTGGAGATGTATGCTAAAGTGCAAGCAGAGAAACAGAATGAAAACAAGAAAAAAGAGGAAGCTACAGGAAGAGAAAAGGCAAAGAGAAGAGAACCATTAACATGTTGGCTAAGAATATGAGAAACCTTTGTTGAAGGCACTAGATCTCTAGAACAGGGGAGAAACTCATTTCATTCAGCAGGCCAAAGAGTACTAATGGTACCAGCTGAGGGCAGGAAATGATGACATTAAATGGGAAGTGACATCATTAAGCAGATCATTAAGCAAACTTTATTCTTACTTGAACTTCATGGGTGCAGAATGGTAAGGCTGCAGTATTGCAGTCAGAAGCTTTCCCCACAACCTGAGTTTGATCCCGGCGGAAGCTCAAGCAAGATCAAGCAATTTGATCACAGCAAGCTCAAGGTTGACTCAGCCTTCTGAGGTTGGTAAAATGAGTACCCAGCTTGCTGTGGGGAAAGTAAGATGATTGGGGAAGGCAATGGCAAACCACCACATACAATTAAGGGCACAATCCTAACCTGGAGTTAGGCCGGCACAGTAAGGCCAGCAAAGTTTGGCCGGCACAAGGGACACCATGAAGTATGTTTGGACCATTCTCAGAGTCAGAGAGGCCAGCACACAGACGTGCATCATCCTCCCTGACTCTGAGAGTAGTCCAAACGTGCTTTATGGTGGCCCTTTTGCCGGTCAAACTTTGCTGGCCTAACTGTGCTGGCCTAACTCCAGGTTAGGATTGCGCTCTAAGGGTGCAATCCTAACCTGGAGTTAGGCTGGCACAGCTAGGCTAGCACAAGGGCCACCATAAAGTATGTTTGGACCACTTTCAGAGTCAGAGAGGCCAGCACACAGAGGTGCACCATCCCCCCTGACTGTGGCCCAAATGTGCTTTATGGTGGCCCTTGTGCTGGCCAAACATTGCTGGCCTAGCTGGGCTAAAACATGCCCCATGCACTGCTTCTCGGACCGACTTCAGCGCTGCGGAAGCAGGAGCAGGGCAGGGCATCTTGTACCAGTGTGGAGGGTGCACCTCTGGCAGTGCCCACAGTCGCTGGGCACCCCAGGATCACCCCTGCCCAGTAATGGCATCTAAATGATTTAGCAACAGGTACTCACTTTTGATTGGCACTCGTGTCGGGGCCTGCCCACCGGAAGTGAGGTCATAGCCGGAACCCAGGAACTGCCGCACCTCCTTGGTAGGCCGTGCGGTGGCCCGGGAGAAGGCCCAGGAGTCCCGGGCCTTCCCTGGGGCCGCTGCGCGGGCTACCGATTCCCCCCCAGGAATCGCTGCACCTCCTCGGGAGGGAGCCCCAGGCAGCCTACCTGCTCATGCTGCTGCTGCCGTCAGTCTCCCTCGCTCCGCTGCCTGCCTGCCTGGCTCTATAGATCAATGTACATAGATCAATGTACATGTGGGTCAATATGGCAAATACAGCTTCTGACAGCAGCTGGGGCGGGGGGCTGGGTGGTCCAGTGGGCGTGCTGGCCCAGGGAGGAGGATGGGGCTCCTTCCCCAGGCCACATGGCCCCAATTCAGGCCACACAGCTTCCTCGGATCTGCACCTGCACTGGCTTTCTTGCAAATTCAACTTGGCTCCATCCACCCTATTGTCTGAGGGCTTGCCATGCATCATGCTAGGTGTTGCCTTGTTAAATTGGTAGAAAGCTGATAGTTGAATGTCATGCCCAAAACAGAGGTCTCCTATATGGGAGCAGATGATGGGGTTGCTCCTCCCAGCCTATGGGTTGCACAGACCACCCCACGGGATATGATTGGCCCTTGATGTTATAAATGAAATATCAATGAAATGACATTGAAATAGTCACATTGGCTGTTAGTAAAGGCCTGTTGGGTCCAGAGGTGGTCCTGGGAGCTGGCCCACCCAGGGGCAAACTCCCAGAAACCCACCCTGCCCTGGAAGTAATGGCGGTGAGAACGCAGCCTGGAGTGCAGCAAAGGTGTTTTGCTGTGTTCCAGGCAGTGTGTGCCTAGTGATGTCATGCAAGGGGAATGCGGGGGAACTCAGTTCCACTAGTTAAAATTAGGGCTGACTCTGCCCACTTCACTCTCCCTCCTCCCCCCTCCCAATTCCTCTGCAAAGAGCTTTTCTTCTTGGTTGGCCGGCACTCAGAGGGTTAAAGGGAGCGACTCCGGATTCCTAGGGGGGCGTGCCCCTCCAGCCAGCTTGGAGGAGCCAGGGGGCGCCACCAGGAATGCAGCAAACCTGCTGGGCTTCACGGCACTCCTGACATCAGCACTCCTGGAAGGAGCATCACGTCTCCACACACACACACACACCCCAAGCCCAGCGCCTGGGGGATTTGCCCCTTTTGTCCCCACCTCAGGTCCCTCTGGTTTTTTTAAAAAAAAACTGTTTTTTTAACTGTTTAAGACTTTAAAAGAATTGCCTTGTGATAGTTTTACTTAAGATAATTCTTTATATCCAAGGGTACCCTGTCATATCAATGAGGCTTTGCACAATTTTCCATTTGCTGCTTTTAACTGGTATTGTTCCAGTGGTTGTGCTAGAGATGTATTGGTTTGTAATTACAGGAATATGAGGAATGGGACATTGAAATATATATTTTTAAGAAAACAAGAACATCTGCCCATGGCTTGACTCGCTTTTCTTGCACCATCCCAAGGCTGGTATGCTTTAAAATGTAATTTGTGGTACATCTGATGAAGCAATGTAAGCTGTCACGAGGGTTTGGTTTGTTAATACTGAAGAAATCTGCGGTTTGTCCTCTTGCTCCCCCACTTTCCGAGGATAATTAATACAGACGTCATTTTATTTTAGTCCAGCTGCTGGGCTCCAGGAACAGATGTTTTATTGTTAACAAAGAATTTTTTTAAAAAAGTAGGCTTTTGTCTGTAGCGAAGTTATCTTAGGTTCCTTGTCTCAAAAGCTGGTTAAAATGAGTTTCAGTAACAGATCCTAGGAAGAGACTGGCATGAGCGTATGTATGCATCCCGTGATATTTCATCTTGCACTCTGGAAAACAGCCCCTGTCACGCAAATGTTTTCTTTGTATTTGCAAAAGACTTGAGATCTTTGCATCCTGGTGCTTTTGAATATCTTCACCAGTTTAGATGGGGTTGTTTATATTTACTTAAATGTATGTTATAAGAACATAAGAACATAAGAAGAGCCCTGCTGGATCAGGCCAAAGGCCCATCTAGTCCAGCTTCCTGTATCTCACAGCGGCCCACCAGGTGCCCCAGGGAGGCATGAGACTACAAGATGCTTGCATCCTGTTGCCACTCCCTTGCACCCGGTACCAGTAGCCCACCACCTTTGTAAGGAGGTTGCACAATCCATCATTGCCTATAGCCCACGATGGACCTTTCCTCCAGAAATCTGTCCAGTCCCCTCTTGAAGGCATCAAGACCAGATGCCATCACCACCTCCTGTGGCAAGGAGTTCCACAGATTAACTACCCGCTGGGTAAAAAAGTACTTCCTTTTATCTGTTTTAACTCTCCCAACCCTCAGTTTTAGCGGATGCCCCCTGGTTCTGGTGTTTTGAGAGAGGGAAAAGAACATCCCTCTATCGACTCTATCCCTTCCGTGCATAATTTTGTATGTCTCAATCATGTCCCCCCTCAGGCACCTTTTTTCTAGACTGAAGAGCCCCAAACGCTGCAGTCTTTCTTCATAAGGGAGGTGCCCCAGCCCCGTAATCATTTTAAATGTTAAACTATTTACTGTATTTTTATGTATACGTTATGCTGAATGCTGTGATTTGTTTTTCATGCTAAGCCACCCTGGGCACCCTGATGTTCAGGGGGAAGGACGTGGTATAAATTATTTACAGCCCAATCCTAAACTATGTTGGGTGCAGTGGTGTGCTGGGTACAATGGGGTAATATACAGTATATATTACCCCAAGGAAAGCCGCAGCCATTCCCCATGGGGCTTCTCAGATCTGTGCCAACTAGCAGGATGGTTAGGATATGGCATGTGCAGCTGCTGCCGCCGCCAATTCCACGCCCCTCCTGGGCCCAATCCTTACCCTGTTCCACCCTAACCCTGCACAAAAACACTCCCTACCTCCAAACTGCCCTTCCCCCACCCTTAAGAACGTAAAAAGAGCCCCAGTGGATCAGGCCAAAGGCCCATAGTCCAGCTTCCTGTATCTCACAGATGGCCCACCAGATGCCTTAGGGAGCACACAAGATAACTAGATACCTGCATCCAGTGGTGTCATTCAAATGATTTAGGAACAGGAACTCACTTTCGATTGGCACTTGTCGGGAACCCGGAACCAGCCACGGAGCCCGTTAGGATCCGGAACGCCCGTTCTGGTCCGTTCCCCTTGAATGACATCACTGCCTGCATCTCATTGCCACTCCCCTGCACCTGACATTCTGAGGTAGCTTACTTCTAAAATAAGGAGGTTGCACATCATGGTCTGTAGCCAGTGAAGAACGTTTCCTCCAGAAATCAGTCCAGTCCTCTTTTAAAGGCAGCCAGGCCAGATGCCACCACCACGTCCTGTGGCAAGGAGTTCAACAGATCAATTATCTGCTGGGAAAAAGTATTTCCTTTTATCTGTTCTAACTCTCCCAACACTCAATTTTAATGGATGTCCCCTGGTTCTGGTGTTGTGAGAGAGGGAAAAGAACCTCCCACTATCTATCCATCCCATACATAATTTTGTACATCTCAATCATGTCCCACCCTTTGTGCTGCCTGGCACAATCCTACCTACTCCAGGTAAGAAATGCAATTTTGGCACTTTTTTTCTTTTTTAAGGGCATTTTAATGGCCACCCTAGAGGGACGTGGTGGCGCAGCGAGTTAATCCGCTGTTGCTGGGCTTTCGACCACGGGGTTGGGAGCTCAAGACTGCGTGACGGAGTGAGCTCCCATTGCTTGTCCCAGCTCCTGCCAACCTAGCAGTTCAAAAGCACCTAAAATGCAAGTAGATAAATAGGGACAACTTTGGTGGGAAGGTAACGTGCGCTACAGCGTAGAGTCATGCTGGCCACATGATCGGAGAAAAACACCGGCTCTACAGGCTTTGAAATGGAGATGAGCACCGCCCCCTACAGTTGGTCACGACTAGACCATTTGGTCGTGGGGAAACCTTTACCTTTAATGGTCACCCTGGTATCCGTGGGATATTGATACTGAGGTTGTACTATATTTATCCTGTCAGCTGGTTGCTGTGGGATGGAACAGTCAAGCTTCCTCACCATGTTCCGAGGACTGGGTAAAATGCTCTGGAGGGGCAGATTTGGCCCTAAGGCCAGGGTTTGGAAAACCTGTTCTAAACAAAGCTTGTCAATCAATCAATCAATCAATCAATCAATCAATCAATCAATCAACAGGTACTTATATACCGCTTTTCAACACGAAGTTCACAAAGCGGTTTACAGGCAAATAGTAATAATAATAAAATTAAATGGCTCCCTGTCCCAAAGGGCTCACAATCTAAAAAAAAAAAAGGCAAACCACCAGCAACAGCCACTAGAAAGACTGCGCAGGGGTGAAGAGGGACAATTACTCTCCTTTTGCTAAACATAAGAGAAACAGCACTTGGAAAAGTGCCTCTTGCCCAGTTAGCAGGGTAACCAGGTAGTTACCAGGTATGTCAGGATGCCAATGCTCCAGATACTGATCAGACAGAATTCTGTTTGTCAGCATCATGCCTAATAAACTGAAAATAAATGAACGGTAATAAAATATGAAACTAAACACTGATAAGGTCTTCAGCAGTAGTACTGGTGTCATGGAACTTCAGGGATGTGCTCCAGTCACTGAGCCAGCGTCTCAAGTGGGGTTGCAAATCACTGACACCCTGACTCGAGTCAACTCATGAGTCATCGTGCACCTCTGTCATGACCTGAGCCACTTATTTTGACTTGAGTTATGAGAAGCGAATCTCGTGCAGCCAAAAAAAAAAAATCATTAAGCCTTCTTCCTCCCCTTTACCTCTTTGGACCGCCTTCTTCCGCCCCCACCTCCTTGGACCAAACTACCCTCCTCCCACTATGTCTTCTGCTGCCATCTTCTGAATATTGGCTTCTAGACTGGCCACATGGTCTTCGCAGCAACTCAGAAGCGGCAAAAAAGTAAGCTAAGCAAGCACACATGCACACCAGAGTTGCAAGCATACAGAAAAGTGAGTTGGGAATCGAGTCTGTTCAAGGCATGACTCTTTTCTAGTCACTGGCCCAGAATTGTGAGTTGGTTCCTAGTCAGTGAAATTCATGACTTGAGTCAACACAACCAGCGTTTTTGTGACTCGAGTCGTCATGACTTTTGCCCATTCCTCTGGAACTCCTTTCCTAGTGAGGTCCAACAGCCTATTCACTTCGTATGATCCTTTTTGTCCAACTTTTTATTACTATAACGTCTGTGGATTTTAAATATATCTTTTAAAAGATTAATTTACAGGCATGTTCCGGTATCCACTGTGGATAAGTTCCTAACCCCCCTCCCCTGTGGATACCTGAAACTGCAGATAAGAGGGAACCCTATGTTAAGTATAGGGTTCTCCCCCCTCCCCCAAAGATGAAGGTCTTTTAACAACCCAAAACAAGAATAAAGGAAAGTAAGGCGGTTCCACCGAGCTTTGGATAATTGAAACTGTGGATACGGGATCTGTGGATACAGGGCCCACAGGCACTTTTGTATTTTCAGTCTTTTGTATTTGTGTTTCAATGCTGTTTGGTAGGATATAATTTAACACATGAAGTTTGAACATTTATGTGAACCCCTCTCACAATATTCATGTAATGCATGACATGTCATGCAGGAGAGAATACAGAAGTCAGTGCAACTATGTAGGTTTTACAAGCATAATGCAGGAACTGGGAATGTGTTTCCATCGTGCATGTGCAAATGTCCTGAGAATCTAGTATTAATCTAGTTTTGCATATTTTTAGATAGTTAGCCATTTGGGTCAGGAAGCCATTTAACTTTATTATTACTATTTGCCTGTAAACCGCTTTGTGAACTTTGTGTTGAAAAGTGGTATATAAATACTATTTGATTGATTGATTGATTGATTGATTGATTGATTGATTGATTGATTGATTGATTGATTGATTGATTATTAGACAGGGCATCTTAGCATCTTTGCTATACAAAATGTGATATGACTTCCTTAATCATTATATCCCTGCTTCTGCAATATTATCAAACATGGGCTCACTTGACCAGCATTTCTTTAGCACAAGGGCACTCTGGCTTGCACAGAAGAAAGTGAGGATTTGTCAGTTTCATTAACATGAACACTGTGTAACTGGGCTGGTTCCAAGAGGGGAAACATAACAGTGAAAGAAGGAAGCAAAGTGGAGGAGGGGAGAGTTTCAAGAGAACAGGAGGGTACATCATGAGCGCACACATACACATAAGTCCTTGTGGTAACAATTGCCCCATTGCCTGAGATCTGTTTGCTGTTGTTTTTTGGGTCCCATCTCTTCAATGCCAACAAACCGATCTTGTTTTCCAGAACCTCGCAGCTGCTTCTCTTCCCTACCCCACCCCACCTCTCCCTTATCCATCCAAACACATGCTCCACCCAAATCTTCTACTCATTTCTTGGCTCTGTTGCAGCTCCCATGAAGTAATGGGTAGATGGAGTGGTGGTGTTTTGAACAGGGGGGTTAGTCACTACCAGGACTGAAAGAACAGTCTGCTCCCAGAGAGTGGCGATGTCATCGTAGCTGGTGACGTGGTTGTCAGGGCATTGCTACTCTCTCTCTCTCAGCTGTTGATTCCAGTCTCTTCAGGGGACAGGCTTGGACAGAGAGAGGAGTTCTAATGATTCCAGGCCAGAGTTTTATTAACCTTCCCAACTTCTTGCTTCTAGGATTACCTAAAAATATGTTTGCAAACGTAGTTCGCCCAGGACAAAGTGACTACAATCCTGCAGGAAATCAAATGTACTATCAGTGCTGCCTACTTATACAAATAAATACCTGTCCTCTGACCCAAGCCAATATTTTTCAAACTTTCTACTTTCAGGAAAGTCTTTCCATAGCAACTCATATGCTGGAGGCCTCCTGTGGAGCCCTTGAGTGTTGCAGAAGATTCTAGAGCAGTGGTTCCCAAATCAAACCAACTGTCAGGTGTCAGGACCAACCAGTGGGTCACAAGCCAATTTCAGGTGGGTCACGAAGCACTCAGAGCAGCCATACTGAAAATATGGAAAGAAGGGGTGCTGGAAAGGGGGAGGGCTGTGTGGTTGTTTGTGTTGTGTCAAGGTTGTAAATAGACTTTTTTTTCTTTCTGATTCACTTTGCTATTGGAAAATGGCTGAGAAAGTGGCAGGAAAGCAGCAGGCTCTAGCATCCCCACAACGGCACTTCTGGCCATGACATCACTTCTAGTGGGTCCTGGACAGATTCTAAAAAGTGGGTTCTGGTGTTAAAAGGTTTGAGAACCGCTGTTCTAGAGCATATTCTAATGCATGCACACAAACAGCTCAAGCCCTGCACAGCCATGCAGCAGCCCCAACTCTGCACCCTCTGTAGTCTGTGGGGGAGTTCTGGCCCAGAAGGCCTCTTCAGGGTAAGAGAACATCTATTCCCTAACCTGGGGGTAAGTCCGTGCCAGGCTGCTGGGACTACCTGGATCTGTGCCAGCAGTATCACTGATGCACGTTCAGTTAAATCCAGTTCGGGGGATCAAGGCCATGAAGGGAGTTAGGCTTTGGTGGCTACTGCGGCCACTGAACCCTCCCCATTCCCATTCCCTATCCACACTCCTCCCCACCCACCCCTGTCTCCTACCCACCCCCTGCACACACTTACCTGTGCCTGGCGTGTCTGGTGGCCCCAGGCTCGCAAAGCTGGCCACCCTCAGCTGTGACCAGGCTGCATGGTCCAGTATGTCGCCTTTTGTGACAGCCAGAAAGACTAGAATTCAGCCAAAATGGTCTGTGTAGGATGCCAGTGAGGTCCTTAGCCTAGATTCAGTGACTCAATCAATCAATCAGTACTTATATACCACTTTTCAACACGAAGTTCACAAAGTGGTTTATAGGCAAATAGTAATAACAATAAAATTAAATGGCTCCCTGTCCCAAAGGGCTCACTATCTAAAAAAAAAAAAAAAAGGGCAGACCACCAACAGCTACTAGAAAGACTGTGCAGGGGTGAAGAGGGACAATTACTCTCTCCCTGCTAAATATAAGAGGAACACCACTTGAAAAAGTGCCTCTTGCCCAGTTAGCAGGGGTAGAAAACTTCCAGAACACTCAGAACACTTCCAGCACTCTCCTCTGGCTCTACATGATAGCGGAAGATCAGTAGCAGGTGAGGAATCTGGGAAGCTTGGCTGCCATGATTGGGCTCACCAAAGAAACCATAATACATTTCTGAGGAAAGCTGGGGTTCCCTGGTACATGTCTGGTACATCACTGCTCTGAACAAAGGAACTTAGTCTCAGCTGCTTGTTTTATGGTTGAGGGATTATATTTAGAAACCCTTGCCGGCTCACAATAAAATAGACTTGTCTTGTACTTTCAGGCCTGACCAGAAGCAAAACTGACCAGAAGCCAGGTCCTCCGCTTACCAAAAAGTATTAATGGAGAGTGTTTACTGCATGATTTATTGGCTGACGTTTTCATTATCACAGCTGATGAAATGGTCTCTTGCCTACGAATGTTCATGCAACAGTATATTTGTTACTTTCAAGTGCCACACAACTCTGCTATTTTTGCTGCAACAGACTAATGTTGCATTGGATAGGAAAGATGTAATATGAAGAGGGAATCCACCACAATTATGCATGCACGCACATGAGCTCAGCTTTCTCCCATTATCGCAATTGCATAGCAGTTGAACATACCAATGAATCAAACACTGCTTTGGCCAGCAAGTTTGTCCTTCCCCTGTCCCATGCTTTTGACTAATTGCCTGCTCTATTCTTTTCAAGCACTAGGTGTACGTTTACACATATATAAGTATTTATTTATGCATTATTATGCAAATATTTATTTATGCAACTCTTTTTGAAAGCCACAAGCAATTAAATGTAGGGTGCTACATTTAATTGCTTGTGGCTTTCAAATAAAGAGTTGCAGGAATGCATTGGGGGAAAGAAATGGGTTTTTGAGACACAAGCATTGGCCAATAAGAGCAATACACAGGAGTGATCTTCCTACAAAAGCAACACAATTAAAATCAGCACAACTGGGGCTGCAATGCTATACACACTTTCCTGTGAGTAAGTCTAATGTGACACAATGGGGCCTACATCTGAGTAGACCTACATAGGCTTGTGTGGAGTTTCTTAAGAACTTGGAACAGAGGAAGTAAGGATAAACAAAGGATAAATTTCTGGCTGCAATCCTACCCACACTTAAGTGGGAGTAAGCCCCATTAATCATAATGGGACTTACCTCTGAGTAGGCATTCTAGGATTGGGCTCTTTAACTAGTATCATGTCCCTCTTTTTCCCCTTTACTTCTACATCCTTTTGCTTACTGTGTGCCTGATGAAGAACTGTAGAATTTGAGAGCTTCCTGTTTTTTACTTTGCACTTTTGGATGGTCCTATATACAATCTATCTACTAGTAGTAGATAATATATTTATCTACTTGCACCTAAATGTGAATAGATAAATAGGGACCACTTCGGTGGGAAGGTAACGGTGTTCCGTGCGCTATGGCATAGAGTCATGCCGGCCACATGACCACGGAAGCTTGTCCTTGGACAAAACGCCGGCTCTACAGGCTTTGAAACGGAGATGAGCACCGCCCCTACAGTCGGTCACGACTAGACCATTCGGTCATGGGGAAACCTTTACCTTTTTATATACAATCTATCCTTGGATGGTGAATTTACCTAGCTCATCCAGAAACATGGGAGGGTGGGTTCCTCTGAGAGTAGGGTAATTCTTACTTTTAAGATACTCTAAAATAAAGAAAACATTTCTGGTGGACAGGTGAAGGATGTTTTCAGGTGTCCCCCAGCTTTTTAAAAGCTTGGAAAACCCTACTGTGCTCTCTGCAAGAAATTTCCTTTCTTTTAGCAGTACCCTGCAATTTCCCTTGAATACCTCTGTACCTGTTGAAATTGCAATATTGTTGTCACAAAACCACCCACAGAGCTTTGAGTGTGAAACTCATTTCTTCTGTATTGAAACCTTCTTCTTGATGCTCATGAAGTCCATCCTGCTAAAAGATTCACAGCATTCCTAGCTTATAATGACAGGGAAGTCACACTGGGCTAAGCAGCCTTTTGGAAGGGGAAATGCAAGCAATACAGGGCTCAAAAAACTTTCCTATCCTCCAGTAAATGCCTTTGGCATCCTGGAGACTCTTGCAAAGAGCAACAAATGAATATGAGGTTTACACTGGAGAGTGGATTGAAGAAACCAACTTGGGAACAAGCCGGCTAAATTTCTCTAACCGTCAGCTTTCATCTGGGCATATGTCATTGATTGGTGGATGAAACGTGACTCTCCAGCCAAAGGGAGCAGTGATGTCACCTTGCATCAGGCCAGCCACAGGAGTAGGGATGGGGAGAAAAATAGTTGCTCCTCAGCCAGGCAGCTATTTCTGACCAGAGGTTATTAAGTACATAGATGTTGGGAATGTGTTACCAAGGAAATGTTCACAGTGGGCGTTACTTGAAGGCTTGTGGAGGTTCTCCATGAGTCATCAGAAAACCAACTACAACAACAGTATGTGGAGCAACAGTATGTTGAACAGTATGTGGGTTCCTGAAGTTCCTGGCACTGACACAAGAAACTGATCTGATAAAGTTTGCAGGCAGGCAGGCTTCTAGGCCAGGAGGGTCAAAGCAACCCCCTTTCCCCCATTTCATTGTCAAGAGTCCACCATTCTGGATCTCTTCTCACGTATTCCATAAGATGCTTCTGAAAAAAATGGCATTTTCTCTTAATGCAAAGAGCAACACGCTGTTCATCTGAGAGCCAAAGATGAGAGGGGGTGGAGGGGGTGCCTGGGCCTGGGGTCTGAAAGGGGGCTCAGGAGCCAAAGGAGGGGAACTGGAAATTCCCTGGAATCTCAGAAAATGTTGGCATATATTGTGCAGCATTTACATGTTGTTTAAACCTACATAGTTGCATGTATTGTAATTCATAGAAATTGTGATCCAATGGAGAAGGGAGGGGGCCCCCAAAGAAACTTTGTACCTCCTGAGAAAATTAGCCTGAGAGGCCCTGCTGTAAAGCTTCCAGGGCAGGAGTAGGGTGGCCTGCGCTTGAGACCTTGGAGAAGGGCTGGTCAGAGGAGGCAATTCTCAACCAACAGCCCAGTCCTGAACTGCCTGGTGCCTGTCGAAGCAGCAGTACCAAAATGGCAGCCACTGGAGGCTCCTCGTGAGAAAGGACCGTTCATCCCCTTTCCCCAGGGAAAGCCCTATCACCCGCAATGGGGCTCCTCAGTTCATCACCAGCTATTTTGCGGTGCTGAATCAAGCTGCCTGGGCGAGGTGAGGGGATATGATCCAGCGGTGGAAGCCACCACCAGGTCCCACCACCTCGCTAGCCCACTTTTTTTGCCCAGTTCCTCTCCCCTCCCTACCTCCCCCCACCCCAAGTGGGCTTACCGAAGGCTGGTGCTGCTGGAGTGCCATCCGTCCGTCCATCTACTCGCGTTGTGGCCAGGCACTCACTGAGTGATGACCCAGCGTGAGCTTTATGACAGTTTTAGCTGGCGGTACACACATACCGCCAGTACTAACGGGCTCAGGATTGAGCCCTAAATCACCCAATGGTGTGAAGTTCAGGAGAGCAGAGGGGGCCTGGGCCCCTCACCTTTGGTGAAGGTCTACATAGCTACAGTTCTGAGAAGGTTGCAGCAGTGTCCTATTTGGCTGAAATGGGGAGGGTGGGATGGGGCCTGTGGATTCAGTCATGACGTCTTTCCCCCCACAATTGGAGCATAGAATGGAACTCACTGTATGGCAGGCTTTCCCCAATCTGCCCTCTGTGGCTTGGCTTGCCACATTCATTTCAGCACAGCCCTGGATGCTTTGCATATCTGGTCCAGGTTGACAGGGCATTCCAGCACGTTGAAAGCCATTGCACAGAAAAGGTCTATGTACAGAGAACCGCTAATATGCGGAACTGATCTGGTTACTTACAGGACGGCTGTTGAGTCTTGTTTACTGTGCAGGGTATCCTGTGTCCAGAGGGTTCCTGGAATTCTAATTTATAGGCACCCTCTTTGCCAGCCCTGCATGCATGCAGAGTGCTGGAAGACAACTCCCACATGTGACTCTGTGACAGGCCCCTCTAAACGGCATGCTTCCTCTTCCCGAGACTTGTTGACTTCATGACCTAGTTCCCTGCAGTCCTTTTAAAAACACTTTTTTTTGGTGTTTGTGGTTGAATTTTCTACTTGATCATCTTAGAATCTCATTTTTGACCATACGAAGATTTAAAGCTAGGTGAATGTGAACTGAGAGATATGTTAAAAGAAACATGTGATTGCTCCTTGGCAAGCCCCCCTGTGCAGAAGGGGATAAGAATGGGTTAATGACACTCAGCTGGTCCATGCGTGAAGTGAACAATGCAGTGCTCTTCCCCCTGAGTGTGTCACTGCTCCCTCCAGCCTGCCACGGACAGCTTGTTCTAATCCGGATCAGAAGGCAGCAATCTACTTTCCTACTCCCTGACCTCACTCCTTCCTTGCACAGCCTCTTTAAACGAATCAAAAAGAACACTTCCTGATTTGTTTAAAGGGAATGCGTGCAACAATCCACAGGGAAGTGGACTGCTGCTGCTGCTACCACCACTGCAAAATTCCCAGTGTGTCCCGCATTTCCGGTTTTATTCAAAGGAGTTGCATGGGAAAGAGCAGTGTGAGGAGGTCAGGGCTGGATATCTACCTTTCATGAAATTCTTTGAGGGCTTGGGTCGGGTCCGCATCAGGCAGATCACATTGGGCCATCCTTGTCATGATAGGCAATGTATGCTAAAGCCACCTTCTCCCAACACAACCCCTGGATGCTGGTGTGGTCCCTTCTGCATGGTTGTGCGAAATGTGGCCATGAGAGAGCAGCAGCTACATCACTACTGTATGGCAGAATCAATCCTTGACACTGCCTGTTTGCCCAGGAGGCAACATGGGGAGGCATCATGACAGTAGTAGGTGTGCCTCCTTTTAGCTTGGCCATAGTGTCTCTTTTTTGGATTTGTATGCATGAACATGGGATGTTGCTAGGGCTGACAGCCCTCCAGGATTGGCCATACAGTTTCCAAGACTTGGCACCAATTTCCAGGCAACCAAGAGCAATCCTGGAGATGCTAACAGGACCTCTTAGAATTCCCAATTACATCATATAGTGGGGGATCTCAAGGAATAACTTCAGTCAGTGTTGGCAACTCTTGATATTGCCAGCGCTGGCACTAGGTTGCTGAGGGCCATTTGGCAAAGTCCTGCACATGGCCTCCCTTGGTGCTCTCCACTTCCCCCTGATGGTGCATTGGGCACTACCTCTTCCACTGAGACTGTTTAGTGATTGGCCTGGTGCATGGGCATGGCCCTGAGCCAGAGCTTAGACTGGGCTGACCCTTGTGTGTTGCCGTCAGGTGAGCAAACCTGTTCTGTTTGTGCCTGGAACCTGGAAATTTAATGATTCCTCAGTAGCCAATCTGCTTTCAGTGTATATAGTGGGAGAAATATTACTGCAGTTAATAGAAAGATTTTGATAAAGATTGGTGTCCCCTAAAACAAGTACCTATAGATGTAGGTAGGAAACAAAAAAGGTGAAATTTGACTATGCAGATTTTTTTGTCTTTAACTTTAAAATAGATTTAGGAAAAAGATAGTTGCTAGTTTGACTACTCTTCTGAGAAAATTTTGTGTAAGATTTGGAAACTTAGGGCACAATCCTAACCAACTTTCCAGCACCGGGAAATTTCCAACACATTTATGGGCTAAAATAAGAGTTTGATGAGGAGACTTTGTTTCGCAGAGGGATTAAACTTCTTTTTGGGGTAATGGCAATGCAGCTCAGAGATAAGGGAACAAACATTCCCCTACCTAATGGAGGCCTCCGTGACTGCCCCCTAACTGCACGATGCAGCACATGCCCCATTGGCATAGCTATGTCAGTGCTGGAAAGTTGGTTAGAATTGCACCCTTAAACATACAAGGTTTTGTCTAGCATTTTGTAAGGCATTCACACTGTAAGGCAGTCGTTCGCAAACTCTCTGGGAGTTTGAAAACCACTGTAAGTGCTTGCAGGGGCGGGGGAATGGAAGCGACAGGATAGCAACAATCACATCACTTCTGGGCATAGATTGGGGCTGGAGGGGACTTACCAGTGCCTGCCCCAGTATCGAGTAGGGTTGGGGAGTCCTGTGGACCCCCCTGCAGGGCTTCCTGTGCATTAAAAAAGTAAAAGAAAGATTGCGACCCATTGCCTGGTTGTGATCGCGAAACTGGAAGTGGATCACAATCTTGTAGCAATTGCATTGCTGCCATTCCCCCACCCCTTAAAGGGACACAGGCTGCGCATTGCAATGCCCCAGCTTGAAAACCACTGCTATAAGGGTTTGCTGACAGAGAGCTCACGTACCATCAGGTTGTTAGCTTTGGACTGCAAATTTAATCACACTGACTTGGAGGTGAGGTGCATTAAATAAAAGGAATGTAACTACGATTTGGTTCATGCTGCTGACTTCGTCTTGTCCCTTATCCAAAACGGGCAAGTGTGGGCTGTAATTCTTTACCAGAGTGGGCTGATCTTCTGAGAGGCCTATCTGGCTGTATCACTGCATGTTCTAATAATGCCTCCTACTGCTATAGCAATTTATTTGAAATTTCCACAGTGGTTTATAGAGAAGCACTGATCACCAGGAATATTTCCTTCACTCAACCTGGAGGTTATTCATTTATTCATCATAAAGGATTGGATGCAACCACAATCGGCTACGCACCTGTTCCACAATTTGCTTGGGAAAATCAGTGGAAATGACATAACCTAAATGCACTTGCATGAATCTTCATAGTATGCTATGGAATGACATAGTAAAACCCCCAGGGCCTTCTTTTGAAGAGCTAGCACCCATCTGAGTGGATTGTACATTATTTGTTTTGAGTGAGAATTCAGGGTACAATCCTAACCTGGAGTTAGGCAGGCACAGTTAGGTCAGCAAAGTTTGGCTGGGCCACCATAAAGCATGTTTGAACCACTTTTGGAGTCCCAAGATGGTGCTCATCTGTGTGGCCAGCCTCTCTTGATTCCAAGAGTGGTCCAAACATATGTTACAGTGTCCCTTGTACCAGCCAAACTTTGCTGGTCTAACTATGCCAGAGTAACTCCAGGTTAGGATTGGGCCCTAAGTATACCATTTGCTTGCCTTCCCTCTCGCAACACCAGCACAGCTTGAGCTAATATTTACTTTGTTGGTAAATCAGCCATGTAACCAAAGCCTACAAGCCACACTTACATTTTGAAAAATGCAATCTGCAGACTTGATGGCATTTCACCTGTACCCATACATCCTCGTGTATAAGTCGATCTCATGAATAAGCTGAGGGCACGTTTTAAGCCAAAAATCATAGAATTTGCTATACTCCATGGATAGATCAAGGGTAAAACTTAGGTGGGAATATGAAATTCTTTGAACATGACTTACCAGTAGTTGTTCTGAGGCAGCAACAGACAGCCAAATGGTGAAAAAAAGAACCATTTCACTTTCTTCTGAGGCATCACAGAAATGGAGCTATTCTCCAAACAAGAAGAAAGAGAGATGAAGGTGCTTATGGGAGCTGTAGGCTTTTTGAGGAATTCAGTACAGCACTTCCATAGCAGCAGCTCTCCGAACAACTACAATTCCCATAAGTGCCTTCCTCTCTCTGCCTGTTGGTAGAAGGAAAATGACTACTGTTTTTTGGTTTGCTATCTGTTGGTACCTGAAAATGATTACTGGTAAGTAAAATTGCTCCTTTTTTGCCTACCCCCCTGTTTTCTGCTTCTTAGCCCAGCCCCCCACCCCGGCTGCTGTTAGAAGCTTTATTAACTATATTAATTCATGTAGTTGATCCATGTTTTCAGGGTCAATTTTCAGTTATTTATTTTTAGACTTATACATGAGTATATAGCATAATTGGGAGGGGTAACTTTCATATAAGAACATTAAAACATTTCTTTCTTCAAACTGGTGTGTAAGGCAGATATAAAACCTGTGTTATCCTGAAAGCTCATTCACGTTACAAATGCCCCTTTCTCTTCCATATTAACAATAGTAAGATACAGTATTCACATACTATTTATGCAATGTTCTAACAAATGCCTTGTATATAAAAAGACATTAATTGTAGTGTAAGTTCCTTGAGTTGGTTGCTTATTGGCTACTACTTATACATATATTTTTCATTGGCCCGCATAATGGACTTATTAATCTCTTTCACACTGCATTCCTGAGGGCTTGCATCTGTATACTTTCTCCTTTGGAAGATTCTCTATGCCTCTCACTGTTATACCTATTGGATTTTCTCCTTTCTCCTTTCTCTTGTCCCTTGTATTTTCCCCTCTAATTAAGAACTTTGAGGGAGGTACCAGAAAACCAGGGGGGGAAAGGCCAATTAAAGCCAATTTTCTGTCAACGCACATTATCTCCGAGAGTGCAGCAAGCATTTAGCAGTCCACTTCACAACACGTTTACCAGTCAAGAGAAATTTTTTCACATGCTAGGAAGTCCAAAATGGGTCATTTGGAGGTACATTTTCTCAGAGGTGTGTCACTCAATGGTGGATCGTGCAAGGGCTCTGTGCTAGGAAAAACAGAACAGTGTCACAGCTCTCTCTCTCTCTCTCTCTCTCTCTCTCTCTCTCTCTCTCTCTCTCATTTATGGGCTAAAATAACAGTTTGATGAGGAGACTTTGTTTAGCAGAGAGATTAAACTTCTTTTTGGTAATATGATAGTTAGAGACAGCAATCCAAGTTATTAATGAAATTGGGACATAGTGATTTGGGGGAGCTACTGAAAGCGATCTGACTTCCAGACAGCACAGAATTACAATGCACTGAAAAGTCAAGGCTCTTTAAATCAGAAAGTCAAGGCAGGAGTGGACCTACCATGGCATCCAGGGGCACAGGGACATGGGTGCCATCACCCACCCTCTGGAGCCACCACTCACTCTCTTGGGCCCTTCAGAGGGTTGGTCAGGCTGCGTATGCTTAAAGACTTAAAGATGCTTGAAGATGCTAAAAGACTTTCCGAAGGCTGCAGTAAGCCTTTGGAGGATCTGTGGAGTTCGTGGACATCATGTGAGGCTGCAGGTGAGTTGGGGGCGGCAGCAGTCTACGGTCCTGGCCCAGGGCAGCTTATGGGATAGGACCACAGCTGAGACAAGGTGAACTAGTCGAGAACCACAACTAAACCAAAACTTTGATTTTTTAAAAATCCTGAACCAGAATAGGATCTGAAATATCATTTGCCAGCCCCTGTAGAATATGAGCTAGAACTTATGTAGTAATAGTGAACTCAGGTGATTGAGTGCTTTATCAGTACACACTGACAAGATAATACTTTAGGTAAACTCAGGGGCCTCCCTACCTGGAAGTAGATAAGTTTGTAAATTAAAGTAAGTGGGCAACCCAAACAGGCATGTTCCGTGGCCCACAAGAAGCCATGAAATGTTGAGCCATAAACTAGGGCAGGGGTCTCCAAACCCTGGCCTGCAGGCCACATCTGGCCCTCTGGAAGATTTTATCCTGCCCACGCTGTTCCCCAGCATCTTGGAGCTAAAACAGCTCAAAAGATGCACTTCTGGGTCTCCCAGCATCAGTATATACCTCATTCAGCCACTAGAGGTGGAATGGGATGAAATGAAATTATTCCATCACATTACATTACATTCAGCACCTCTAGTGGCTGAATGAGGTATATACTGATGCTGGGAGACCGGGAATATAATTATATTTATTTATTTTATTTATTTATTTGAAGAAACTGTACCCTGCCTTTCCCATGCCGAAGCAAATGCCCAAGGCGGCTTACAGAGAACAAACAAAATACAATGTAACCACAATAAGTAAAGAAAAAAAACACATTAAAATACGCAAATAATAGCAATTAAAACATTAATGGGAACACGGAGAATGAACAAGAGTGAAGGTAGACCCAGTTCTCCATATCAGGCCGTTTGGAGGGTGGGAAAAAAATTGACCAGGGAAGTGAACAACTATATGATACTACCAGAGGGACAGAGGGCAGACAGCCGCACAATCATCCAAAGGACAGACGAAATAGGTATGATTTGAACCCTCTCTGAAAGGCCTTGAGGGAGTCTGTAGTTCTTAATTCTTCTGAGAGGGAATTTCATATTTGTGAAGCTGTTACAGAGAAGGCTCGTCCCCGAGCTGCCGTCCCTTTAATTTTAGATAATTTTAATATAATGTCTACATTAAACATATATGGAGCATTAAACTAAAAAAAAACTTGTGATTTGCATCATAGGTTGCTTGATGCTTTTTCAAAATCCGATCGTTGTGCCCCATTCCTGTGCAAGTCTATTTTGGCCTTTGTTCCCCAACTCCTCCCACCCCACCCACTTATTGTATTCAATCAAACTCTCAGCACTTCGATTCTCCATGTATTAATTATTTATTTTCTGGCCCTCAACATCGTGTCAGATATATGATGTGGCCCTTGTGCTGAAAGGTTTGGAGACCCTTGAACTAGGGAAAACAACACCAGCAGGACACTGAAAGGTAGAGGATGGGCAAGAAGAGAGAGTTAGCCTGCTTGGAGAAATCCTACATTTTATTGCAGGTCCCTCTTGCAGAACTCTGAAAAAAAAATATTTATGGTTAGCAAATCCAGTTAAGGATTTGGCTTAAATAAACCTGATGGAATGCTGCATTTCCTGACCCCAGCCAGAATGAATCATGAGCTTGTCTGATAAAATGAACATCTGGATATATTTCTTTTAGGTAATCACAGCTTCTGGATTCTACCTTTCTACAGGCTGGAAATAGCAAGCTAATGGTGCAGTTCGTGGTGCTTGAATGCTACACTTAAAAACATGTAACAAAACTACCTTTTCATGTGTTTTAGTAGCCCTTCTTTTACACATGCTCCATGATACTTATAGGTTATGAAGCCCACTCTTATCCATATTTACTTGGAAGTAACCCAGTCTACACATTACACAGAGTGAGGTGGTATGCTGAGGTTGTACAATTTTGGACTGTTCCATTTCAGACTGCAGGATCGGAGTCATCGTCTTGAATCCTTCCCCCATGCAAATATCATCTTGCATTTGTGTAAATTAGGGAGAGGTCTGTGTTAAACTGCTTCTCCAGCAGGCTCATTTCTTTTATGTATTTGCATGGAGAAGCTTCCTAAAATAGACCTCCAATCTGATATAGACACTTTATCCAGAATTCTACCATTTCTGTTTACCACCTAACTTTGTATAATGTGTAGATTGGGTCTAAATTCTATTGAATTCGGTTAGATATAACTCTCAAATGTGCGTGCACAAGACTCAGGCCTTTGCTGTAATAAATTAGGCCTATTATTAACTTGCTTCACCCCACTTTGCAAATCAGCACTGTAACATGAATAGGATTGCCAGCTGCCAGCTGCTTTTGGTCCAGTTCCCAGAAATGTAAGGTCAGTTGTTTTTCCCCTCTGCCTTTTTTTCCTACTAAGCTGGGCACCTTAGGTGAATAGATTGCTTTTGTAGTAGGCTCTTTCAGACTCACCCCACCCCACCTTTCTTGGGGGCCATTTCCTAGTTCTACCACATTGGTTTTTGGCCTCTGCCCCAAGTCTCATCCAATTACCAGAAGTCAAGATATGAAGAGGTGACAATCTTCCATGTTAATCACACTAAATTTTCCCATTCAAACAAAAAAATTGTAGCAAACCAAATTTATCAAACTTTTAATGGTATGAATTGGGTAGGCAATTACTTCAATCACAACTGAATGCAAACTAAAACCAGAGCATGGTTTTTATTGGTTTCTACTTATGGTGAATCCAAAATCTGTAAGCCACATGCTTGGCATTGCGCGCATGGGTGCTGGCCACGAAAACCCCTGGGAGCTGTCGTTGGGTCATTCGCAGCTTCCCTGGTGGAACTCAAAGTGCCGTTCACACCGGGGAAGATTTTCTCTGCTGCAGCGGTCTCCAGTTGGAGATTGATAACATAACCCATGGCGCTCCAGGCTCTGCCCAGCGCCCATTCTCTCCTTCCCCTGAGTGAACAGTGCTTACCGTTCTACCAGGGAGACCTCTGCAGAGTCCCTCCAAAAGCCCCCAATTGTTGCACCAGCCACCCGGTTCTGGGTTCCACCACCCCATCCGGCTTTGCACCTGGATTTCTGGGCATATGCAGCTGACCGGTGCAATGATTGGGGGCTATTGGAGGGACTTTACAGAGGCTTCCTGGTGGAATGGTAAGTGCCAGGGAAGTCTTTGCTGACGCGCAGCTATTTCCACTTTGGAGATCACTTATACTGTATAAGCTATAAGTTCTCACTGAGGCAATAAACATATTCTGTTTGCATGAAATGTATTCTACTGAAAGCAGTTGCTGGCTATATTTTTCCTTCTGAACCTTTTGGGAGGAAAGTTCAGCGCTAATTGCAAATTAGATGCTTTTTCTGTTGAGTAGCCTTCTCTGCTTCTCCTGGCCCACTGAGGCTGTGGAAAAGTCAGAAGGGTGTGTAATGGCTGTTTGCAGGTGTCAGGGACAGAGGGCAGAGCAAACTTGGACAAGGGAAGTGGTTGGTTTTTGTGGAGTGAAAGGTCTGTGTGTCTAAAGCAGAGGTGGTTAATCTGGGGTCCATGACCTGGGTGCAAAGAGAGCACTTTTATCTCAGACAATTGATGGAAAAGCCTCTCTTTGCTAGGGAGAATGTTCTTGTTTTTTCATAGACTCAAAACCAGCTTGAAGAGAAGGCCGGGGATGCGGGGGGTGGGGAGGAATGGATACTATAGAACTCTCCTTTCAAAAAAGAATCAAGTTCAGGTCCCAAAGGAGCTATGAGGAAAATGCCCAATATGTTTGTTCCCAAACCCTTCCTTTCCAGATGTGAAGCCATGGGGAGCTGTGACATCAGCAGTGTGCAGTTCAGTATGGCTCTCTTCAGTAAATAGCCAGCTGCGGGAGTCGCAAAGGAAGCCAGGAAGCAATCACTAGTTAGCCAGGAAAATGCTGGCATTGGGAATGTACAGTGGAATTTTCCTTTGGAAAACTCTTTGAAGTTCCCTGTCCTCATTCTCTGAAGGGATTGTCTGAACTTTCATAGGATTGGCTGTTTCACAATAGTTGGGCTAAGTCTTTCTAATCTCAGCATGTGGTGTACATCGCTCTCCACAGGCCCCTTTCACCTGTCCAACAAAATGAAGCAGATAGGCTGAAAAAGTACAATTGTTTTTCTCCCATCTGTTGGGGGAAAATGAGAAAAGTAAGTAATTTGTTTTTAAGGGATGGGAAAGGAGAAAAGGGAAAGACTAAAAAATCCATTAAAATGTTGGACTAAGTGGGCTTTTGGATGAATTCAGCAGAGGTTTTCTTATGTTAAAAGAAAAGGGGACGGCATGGCAGGGAAAATATCAATTTTCTCCTGAAATGTTCCAAGGAGAACCCCTGTTTTTTTGCCAATATTCATTTAAAAGTAGAAGGCTGCAATCCTATGTACACTTACGCTGTAGATTTCTTGTGACAAAATGCATCAGGTGGAAAAATAGGGTGGTCCATATTGGAGAAGGCACTATGTGCACATTTAATGTGTGTGTGTGTGTGTGTGTGTGTGTGTGTGTGTGTGTGTGTGTGTGAATATGTGTCTGTGAATATGTGTGTGTGTGTGTGAGAGAGAGAGAGAGAGAGGAGAAGAAGAAGAAGAAGAAGAAGAAGAAGAAGAAGAAGAAGAAGAAGAAGAAGAAGAAGAA
>JAJKFI010000086.1:2835650-2868347 GCA_029204185.1 Lerista edwardsae
AAGAAGAAGAAGAAGAAGAAGAAGAAGAAGAAGAAGAAGAAGAAGAACCTTCATGTTTTCATTAGCTGTGTACTGGGAAAGGCAGGCGATACCCCGAGGAGAATGGTATCAACAATGGCCCCTTGTTCCAGATAAGCCAGGGATTACAGGGTTAACCCCCAAGGTCTTTGCAAGCCTCGGGAGCACAGCTGTAGGCTGATGAGGCCCCTGGCAATGGAGGGAGGTTAGCACAGGTGCAGATGGGTGTGGCTGATGCTAGAGCCTGCCTAGCAACAGACACCGATTGGCTGGCCACAGTATAAGGTGGGTAGGTGCTGGAGGAGGGCACCAGGTAGGTGCTGGATGGATGGATTGGGACTGCCTGCCTGAAGGACTGGATGGATTGCTGGACTGGACTGGATAAAGGATATAAGGTAAGCTTATTGTGGGGAATAATTATTGGGAACTGTTGTATGGCTGCCACGCCCCTGGAGCCACCAAGTAAGGAGGCAGTTGTGGCTTGGGCAAGCTGACTGCCTATTGGTGGTGGGATTTGCTGGTGCTAGGGTAGTTTGGAGCTAAGCCAGTGATGAGGGCAGTCTGGAGGAGGCTGACCAACCAGTGATCCCAAGCAAAGCTGCTGGAAGAGAGGAGGCCCAGTGGGTGACTGAACCCCCTCCCTCTTGCCTATCTCTGAGGCCACTCTGGAGGGGAGACTAATTAGCCTAGTGTGGGCATCGGGGCCCTTGGGGAGGCCAGGCAGGGAATTTGGCAGAACAACCTTCTAAGAGTAGCCAAGATGGGAGTTGCCAATTAGCCTGTTGCTAAGGTCTTTAGGCCAGGGATCTTTAGTGATCCATTTTTCTGCTGACACTGCGCCAAAGGAAGCAGCTGAAAAACTAGAATTAACTCTTTTTTGCCTCACAAGCCTTGGCGGTTATAGGAGTGCTGCAGCAGAAGAAGCAGGTTACCATGGAAACAGCCTCTTTATTGCTATAAGTAAGATAACATGGCACAATCTCTGTAAGGGGAAATTACTCAAATAATATACTGTGAACGGGCTCCTATAGTACACAGGCTGTTTCATCAATTCCTTCTCTTAAAAAAAAAAGTAATTATCCAGACCTCATTAGATTCATTAGATTCAACTCTTGGCTCCTTTTAGTTAGTGAAATTCTCACACTCTCTCAAATCTTCTGTTATACAGTATCTATTCATTTTACATACCACATACATACCGAATGCCACATTCTGAACTCAGCCTGCATCTGTTTGTCCTTGAGTTGCTTGTAACATTTCCAGCTAGTAACATTTCCAGCTAAAATAACAGTTATAAATTGATGTAACGGTTTGGTGTAATTTTTCTCAAGGCATATTTGGAATTGATGTAACCTTTTCCAGTGCATTTTAGGAATTATCACCTGGGGGAGGGACTGGGGACCTTTAACAGGATTCCTGACATCTTACCCAATAGGATTCTTTGAGGAAAGCCAGGACATTTGAAGCACAATCCAATGCGGGTCTACTCAAAGTAAGCATTGAGTTCAGTGACACTTAGAGCACAAGCCTATGCTTGTCCACTCAGAAGTAAGTCCCACTGTCTTCAATGGGGCTTACTCTCAGGAATGTGTGCATAGGATTGCAGCCATATTCATCAGTGGTGTAGCGTAGGGGGGCCTTGGGGGCTGTTGCCCCGGGCGCAAAATACTTAGAGAAGCAAACATTTACGGGGCTCTCCCGGCCTTGGAATTGAGGCGGGGCTCTCCCGGCTTTGGGGGAGGCATGCCAAGGCCAGGAGAGCTTCAGCTTCAATTGAAGCCGAGGGAGACGCGCTGAAGCCCCGCCTCTGTCGCTGACATCATGACGCAAGGCGTCGTGATATCACGGCATGGGGGTGCAATGCATCCCTTTCCCCGGGTGCGGGCAAGGCACACTACGCCCCTGATATTCATCCATAGAGGCATCTGGCCCCACATTTAAGATACAATGCTAGGAGTATGTTCCAGTAAAATCATAAAACATTATCAGGATGAGTGTCTGTATGAGACACAACACGTCTTTCATGAAGGTTCATATCCTACCTTGAAATGACTGAGTTTCCTCTAAATTTCCAGGACCATCCTAATGGGACCACTTCAGAACTCTATAAATACAACTCCTTTTCCTATTTCTAACTTTAGCAAACATTTATAGCCGTTGGTTCTTGTTACCATTAGGAATTGCATACAACAGCTTTCATAAAGAGGCATGGATTCCGACTCCTGCAAAAACTTCTATAGACTCATGAAAGAAGAAAATCTTTGATAACTGTGTGCAAATATATAAAATTTGAACAATGCATTCACTGCGGAAGCTCCCCCACTGCATTCAGTTCATACGAATAACATGCTCTCCAGGTTTGAGCTTGGGGAAAACCAATTCTGCTTATTCTCAGCTGGTGACATCATGAGTCCACCTTTCTCCCACTCCCAGAGATGCTTCTATTTTTTTAAATTGAGAAAGTACTTTTAGAGGGAAGGAACGCTAAGCCCCTCCAGGGCTCTCCCTGGCCTCACAATAAAGCATTAAAAACGTCACTTCGGTTTCTCCCAGAATGAGCCAAAAGGGACATTCTGAAGTCTGCCGAAGCTGCAGGAGGACCCACACAGCCTCGGCAGGCCTCAGAAACCCCTTTGACGGCAGCGGAACATCACTCCACTGCTGTCAGGAGTGGGTGAATCCGCCATTCTGACCCCACGTGCAAATGCTCAGAAAGCCCTCCAGACAGCAGCACTGCTGCTGTCCAGAGGGCAGGGGAGGAAATCCCCCATTCTGACTCCTGTCGTGGCCATTTGCTCATGGCTTCTATAGAGCTCAGAAAGCCCTTCAGAGTCTGGAGGGGGGGGGGAGGAAATCCACATTCTGAACCCCTGTTGAGGCTACATGCAAACACATGCAGTTTTGTCAGGGCTCAGAAAGTCCTCCAGAGGGTGGTTTAATTACCTGCAAAAAAAATTTTATACGCAAGAGTTCTGGGAACAAAACCCTCATGGATAAAAAGGCCCCACTTGTATTTGAATGAATATATATGGAACACTTAAAAAAAATTGGTACCCCATGCATCTGTGTGTGTGTGTGTGTGTGTGTGTGTGTGTGTGTGTGTGTGTGTGCGTGCGTGCAAGACAGACAACTGAAACTGTCAGTCAACTGACTAGTCAGTATGTCTGTCAACTCCTTTATGAGGGTGGGGTGAACTAGGCAGAGACTTCTTGAGGAAAAACATGCAGCAAGTTCTCTTTTAAAGATACATTTGTATGTAGACTGTTTCCACTGTGATATATTCCTTTTTGCCTTCACATAATTTATGAACTGTTCCAGAAAAGCAGATAAACCCATTATGCCACATTAAAATAATCTTGTTGAAAAGGAAAGGATTTTTCAGATTCCGAACACCTAATGAGGGATTTTCAAAAAGACTTCAGCAAACTCAGACATTTTTAAATTCCACCCACACCATGTATTTACACTTCATATCGAGTCTCACATGATTCGCGTTATTAGATGACCATGTATCTCCGTGTTACTTCTGGCTGGTCAGGCTTTTCAGAGTCAATATTTATGCAGCATGCATCCCTAATGTATCTTCCTCACGGCAGGAAGAAGTAACAGTGATCTAGCATGTGCATATGTTTTCATAAGATACCTTTAAAGGAGACCCCCCTATGTATACTGTATGTCAACATTTGTAAAGCCAAACCAGCAAGGCTTAGGGCTCAATCCTAAGTCAATATACTTTCCAGCACTGACATAGCTGTGCCAATGGGGCCTGTTCTGCATTCTGCAGTGGAGCAGTAGTCACAGAGTCCTCCTCAAGGTAAGGGAATGTTTGTTCCCTTATCTCAGAACTGCATTGCCCTTACTCTGGTGCTGGGAAGAGGGCAAGAGGCACTTTTTCAAGTGGTGTTCCTCTTATATTTAGCAGGGGGAGAGTAATTGTCCCTCTTCACCCCTGCGCAGTCTTTCTAGTAGCTGCTGGTGGTGGTCTGCCTTTTTTTTAGATTGTGAGCCCTTTGGGACAGGGAGCCATTTAACTTTATTATTTGCCTGTAAACCGCTTTGTGAACTTCGTGTTGAAAAGCGGTATATAAGTACGTGTTGATTGCTGATTGATTAATTGAAGGAAAAGCTCAACCCTCGAAACCTGTTTTCACTCTGATATGAGGGTTCAGTCCCTGAACGCGTGAAGTTGGATTTGGGTTAATAACTTTTGGATTTATTTTTTTTTAAAATAGGAGACCATCTCATGCTCCTGTTCAACAGGGTGGGAGTGAGTGAGTGAGAATTGTGATATCTCAAGCAGCAGTGTACCTACAGGGGTGGGGAGGGGAATGCTGAGGTTTTACATGACCCTGAGCTCCTGTGTAAAGCGCTCCCTCCCATTTGCGGCTTCGGAGGCAAGGGGGAGGGACTGTATTATACAGGAGCTCAGACTCCTGCAAAACATTTACCCCTCCCCAGGAACATTACTGATCTCAAGGACTGTCTTCCCCCACAACACCCTGCATGTGTTTTATTACCTCCTTGTGATGCCCTTCTCCAGATGTCCCTGACCTTGGTGAATTTGGTGAATGGCAACCAGGACAGGAGCCTTCTCGGGGACAGCATTCCAATTTCCCACGCTGCCCATAATTTTGTGATGTCAGTTTTGAAGGACCAGGTGCAAACAATCCTATTCAGCTTTGACTGAACGTGTGAGGGTTGATGCTGTCAATTTTCTTTCTGTCTTATGTACTTTTCTATGGTTTGCATTTCATCCATGTAGCAGGTTTGTTTTCTGTTATTAGCTGATGTTACTGACATTCTGAGCTATATTCTGGGATTACACATATTTTAATGATTACTTGATTTTATTATTGTAAGCTGCCTTGAAATATTACCTTTTTTCTCTGTCCAGAGAAGGAAGCATCTCTAATAATGTATGGTAACTCATCTTCCAGGAAATTCCCAACGTTTAATCAGGACGTGGACTCTGAATCCTAATATCTCCTTCTAACTGCAGAAGAGACAGAGTTAGGTGCTTCTGATTTTCTGATCTAGAACTTGCATTCAAGTTCATATAAATATTACAATCCAAGGTAACATTTCCTTATTTCATTTATCTCTACAGCCATACTATGAAAGTTGCTTTTATTTCAGTTTTACCAGGGAGAAGGTTGAATCTGTGGCCTGTACTTGAGTCCAATGAGTCCATGCCTATGTTGAGACTTGAATTGTCCAGGTTCATCCATTTAAGTAACTGCTGGTGCAATCCTAACCAGCACTGACATATCTGTGCCAATGGGGCATGTGCTGCATCTTGCAGTTGGGAGGCAGTCACAGAGGCCTCCTCAAGGTAAGGGAATGTTTCTTCTCTCACCTCGGGGCTGCATTGCTCTTACCCCGGTGCTGGAAAGTTGGTTAGGATTGCACCCTACAATTGAGTCACATCTTGACTTAAAGATGAGCTGCACCAACAATGTCTCAACTAGGTTTCAGAAAGACAGAGAAAGGCAGAGCTATATAGGTTTCAGTACATAAATAAAGATAATAAAATAGGAAATAATTAAAGTGGGTCCATGTTATTAGTTTGGGATTAAAAATAGGTCTGAGATCATGCAATGCAAAATAGTACAATCCTGTGCAAGTCTACTCAGAAGTGAGTCCCAGAAGTGAGTCCCATGTGTTCAATGGGTTTTACTCCCAGGAAAAATATAGAATTTTTATTATAGAATTGGCTATAGAATTATAGCCAAGGACAACTTTCAGTCCAATCTTGTGAGGCCTTATGCTGACAGCACTAGCGTTCTAGCAGTGTAAGGTTCTTGTCCCTCACCCTGTTTTTAAAGGCACTATGTGAATGCAACTGCTTTTATTTCAGTATTAATCAGATTATATTTAAAAAAAAAGTGCAGAACCCAACCGGGGGGAGGGTGAGAATTCCCAGTGACATCATGCAATGGCATTCCTGAGAGGGGGCAAGGAGATAAATGCCCAAGTGGAGGGAATTGCTGCCAGCCCCTTCTTGGCACCCTGGAGTTGTGTCTCCCACCAAATTGTATTTATTTCACCCTCGGAGCGGTGATTGCTGCTATGGGCTGGGAGCGCCAGGCCACCCCGCACCCTGCAACCGACAGCGGAAACGAGGCAGGGAGGGAGAGGGACTTGGCCCAGGCCCAGAGGCCACCCACCCACGGAAGTGGCGCTTTCTGGGCCAGGAGACAGGGGAGGTGGGCTGGTGGGGGTCTTCACCTTCCCCCTGTCACTGGCACCCAGCCCCTCGTCCAGTCCTCTGGTGCCCCTCCCTGCATTGCTGTCTGGCTGTGGCCCCTGATAATGTGCGGGTGATAATGTGCAGGTGGGTGTGGTGGAAGGGGGCACGCTCGCTCCTGGCTCTTTCTGAGGCCCGTGTGAGTGCCCAGCCCACCTTTCGCACCAGGCCATCCAGCTAGCGCTGGCACAATCGCAGACTCCCTGGATGGCTGCAGCAGTGGCAGGAGAACACCAAGCCTGGCGGTGAGTGCACGGTGGGATACGGGCCCGGGTGGCTCTGGGTCTTGTGGTTCCTGGAGTGACATGATTACTAAGCACCGCCTGTATCTTCTTGGAGGGGCAGGCAGCGCTTGGAAGCCACGGGGGGGGGGGCAGGGGCAGGGGCAGCACCTGCAGGTGGGAGAGGGTCCCTTCCAGGACCTCCCCTGATATCATGGGGAGCCAGCCAATCATCTCCCCGTGTTCAGCTGGCTTCTAAGGCTTGAGCCCAGAACGGAAAACTTCACTTAGAGTTAATGCAGTGGGGGTGCTTCCTGAACACTTAACTCACAGTCTTTGCTTTTTTTGTTCTTACTTTTTTCGTAAGTTTTTTTTTCCCATGGATGAAAACTGTTGTGCACAGTCAGTGTATTTTATGAAGATGAGTCAGGCTGCAAGCAATGATTTAAGAAAATAGCAAGGGCTAAGCAGACAAGTGGAGGAAGTTCAGCTATCACTAAACATGAGGCAAGTCAGGAGGAAAAAAAACGATGAGCTAATCAGCTGACTGTCTGTGGACAGCTCAGTGCTTCGGCAATGATTCAGAGGGCTGTTGCATGGAAGAGCCTTCATTCCACCGATTCCCATCATCACAAACATTAATCATTCTCTGCTTTGTAAGAAGATGGGGAAACACACTCAGCGTTTGGTTGCTAAGTTACGGAGCACTTCCTTTTTCTTCTTGCCTTTGATTTGGGTAACTTAAGGCCATCTTCATGTGAATGTGTTGTGAGAAGTGAGTCTCATTACTCCCAAGAAGTGACTGCCTTGCATTAAAGGTGCAATCCAAACTGCATCTTGGGCAGACATTAGTAGCTTGCCTTGGCCCAATATCAACGCAGTGGCAACGCAGGGGCGCCAACCGGCAACTAATGCCATTGGGCCGACACTAGCAGCAGTGTTGGCCCAAGGGCACCAGCCCATGACCTCACCACGCTGCTTGTTCACCAGCTGAACTTGGCTGGCACAAGAACAGTTCTGAGCGGAGGAAGGAACTGGGCAGGGGGTGGGCGGGCTGGGAGGGGTGCCAGCCTGGGGAGGGGGCGGGGCTGAGATAAGGCCATTAGGCAGCATCCAAGTCTCCGTCCCCAGGCCACGCAGCCCCGATTCGGGTCGTGTGACTTCCTCAGCTTTGCGCCTGCTATAAGCAGATCCAAGGAACCCACATGCCCTTGCCCTGAGGAGGCTCCCCAGCACTCCAAAACTGCACTGGATACAGCACAGGCCTGCAGGCCTAACTGTTCCAGTGCAGCTTAGGATTGCCCTGTAAGTCTTACCCTGTTGCAACGAACAAAGACAGGACTGAGGGCTACACCAATGGACCTACAGGGGACGCCTGTTCTTTGGAGATAGTGGGGAAAAGAAATAGGAACCCACCCCACCAGTGTGCTGCCTGAAGCAACTGCCTCAGGGAGCAGTTTCAAAAGTCCACATTTCTTTGTCTCTAGCCTGCAGCTTCCGGTCTCCCATCCAAGGCAAAACCCAAGCTGAACCTGCCAAACCCTTTCAAGCAAGGCAACGGCTCAGCCTCCAGACCACACCTCCTGTCTTCACGTGTCCTTTACATATTGCCCAAGTGGTGTGCTTTGTAAAGGAGCTTATAGAAAAAGTATCTCCTTTGCATCTTGGGTAGCATGTAAGGCAAGCTATGACAAGCCTGAGGTGAGCCATCATCAGTATGAGACTGGAAATGGGAAAGAGAAAGAGAGTAAAATGTGAAAAAAGCATCATCGCTGCAATCTCTCAATGTGCTGATGAAATTATCTAAGGAAGGAATTTGTGGATACTACTGAAGGAAAGCCCTTGTCTTGCTCATCACTGCTTTGCTTCTGGTCACAAAGAACCAACCACATGCAAGAGAAAGGCTGTGGAGGAAAAAGTGACTTGGGCACATTGTGAAGGCCCATTTAAAATAGCCTTTTTAATACTTGCTAGAATCCATTAGCTGGACTGTGAGATTCTACCAGGCTGGTGACAGGAGGTGGTTTTAAGTGGGCACTGTCTGAGGGCTCACACTCATTCTCCACCTAGGTCCACCTAGCCAGGCCATGCTCAGGAGCCTCAGTGCCATTGACAACAGTAACCCTCCCTGAAGCATCAGGTGCAAATAAAGGACTTTGCCCCAAAGACGCCCAGTAATCTGGCCCTGAGTGCTGGAATTGTATGTATAGCAAAATAATGCTGCTGCACATCATAACAACATGTTGACCTGCATGCCATGCCAGAGGCTCAGCAAGTGAGTGGACTGATTATGGTGATCCCTGTGATACACTAGAGAAGTTCAAGTGCAGATGTGTTCCTCTTTGATGCACTGCAAACATCTTTGTCTGGGGCTGTTCTTAATACTGCTTTGTCATCTATCATGTCTATTTCCAGGTGAACTTTATCCCAGATCCAGCTATTTTGATGGGTTCTGGATGTAGAAAAACCGACGTGCTAAAACCTTCCCCTCACAGTAGACAACTCTAGGGAAAAGTTTTCTTTCTAGTTCAGCCATTCTGGTTGTGAAGATGTTTTCCCAGTTTAAATTGCTTATGAACCAAAGAAGCTGCCTTATACTGAATCAGGCCATCTAGTGTAGTCTGCACTGATATACAGTGGCTTGCTGGAGTTTCATACATTTCATTCATTCCCAACCCTGTCTGGAGATGTTGGGGATTGCACTTGAGACCTTCTGCATGCAAAGCTTGGGCTTTATCACTGAGCCACAGTGATATCCTTGTAATGCTGCATTTATAAAGGAGAGTTAGGATACAGACTCATTTCCTGCTGAGTCTCCTTCTTGCTATACAGCCATGTTGCTTTCTCCCTGACATTAGTTAAGCCTATATGAGGAACAGTGATGTGGTGATAAATTTTGTTGTGCGGGAGCTCATCATGACACCTTTCAGAGCTCCCCCCCCGCCCCCCGCTGTGTTGCTGAAAAGACTCCTGCAACAAAAATCAACTTTAAATTTACCATTGGAATTTTCTCCTGCCACTTAGCCTTGTCCTAGAAATTCTAGGACATTTCATCCCAGACTCTTAGAGTGGCTTGCAGTAGTTTAAAGTAAGTGTATAAAAACTGAATAATGTAAAAGTAAGTGGTTTATTAGAATTCTAGTTTATAGAATGCTGTGTTCAATAGGACCTAACAGCCAAGAATGTAACATGAGCTACATACTGTCTTGCAGGCAATACTTAGGAAAGATGATGGCCTAGAAGATGATTGTTTCACAAAGTTATCCCCTGCTGTACCTCTCTGAATGGTCCCCTTATTGGAAGTATCATTGGAAGTAACTGCCGATGATGTTGTTGCCAGATACTTCCAGATTGGAAGGCCAGACACAATGCAACAGAGGAAGAGGCCCAGGGCGGCTGGGAGGGCTTTCTTGAGCATGTGAAACAAGCACACTGGAGCTCTTCCCACTAAAGCGAGCTTCCTACCACACCTTGTTGCGTGGCATTGCTGGTCTCACTGCCGCGCAGCCTCCTTGGTTCTACGATCGCAATTTTGCGGGCGCAGATCCAATGAGCACATTTAATTGGGGAGGCTGGC
Organism: Lerista edwardsae; assembly: GCA_029204185.1. Classification (NCBI taxonomy): domain Eukaryota; kingdom Metazoa; phylum Chordata; class Lepidosauria; order Squamata; family Scincidae; genus Lerista; species Lerista edwardsae. The sequence goes on from JAJKFI010000086.1 coordinate 2,845,714, forward strand.
ACATCCTCTGGTGTAAGGGCACGAACATGTCCTTGCACCAGGGAGGCTCCAGTTGCCTCAGAAGCTGCGTTGGATGCAGCGCAGGCCTGCCTGCTCCAGCTCAGTTTAGGATTGCACTGACAGTCTCCTGAGACGGGCATAGCAGGCCATGGATGGTACCTTTTGAGCATGGGCTCACCGAATCTATAATTCATAGGTTTCTCAGTCCACAGTGCTGGTTCCCTGAAAGCCAAAACTCCAAACTGGATCAGAACAATAGCACAGAGAAAAGGGTGAAGTAACCATTTCCCCTTTCCATTTTTCTGCTTAAACTGATTCCTCAAGTCTATGGGACTTGTTTTGTATGTGTATTTCTTCTCTAGTGTGGTGGATGGCAATGGCAACTTCAGGGATGTGATTTATTTATTTCATGCTTTTATGCCCTGCCTTTTACCCACTCTTTGGGTATCCAAAGCAGCTAACAAAATAATGAACTGAATAACTTTCATCATAAAACAACATAAAAATAAACATTAAAACAGCCTCCAACAGCACAGAAAAACAGTAAGCAACACTAAAACCATCAAAAGCAGCAATAAATAGTGAGCAACCAATAAAAAAAAAATCGAGCAGCAATAAAATAGCAAAAGGCAACAATAAGTAAGAATAATAAAAAGCAATGAAAGCAGCAATAAAAGGCAATCCTAAAAGACATTAATGGTTCAGATCAGAAAAACAGGGCCAGGCAATGATTAAACATCCCCTGTGCCTGGGGATGTTTTGGCCCTGACAATGCAGACTAATGGTGACATCCATAACATTTCAGCTGGTTAGCAACCTAGATCCCTTGTGCCAGAATCCTCTTCTTCTGTCTGAGCTGAACCAAGAAGTGCCATGTGACATGAACCACTTGATACCAGCTGCAGGCTCTTTGCATGCAGCTGCAGCCACCTGGGAGCTGTATTTCTTTCACCTGACCCTACCATGTGACTGATGCAGCCATGTGGGGAGATTATCTGCAGGTCTCTCCTCCCCGATTGACACCTTTTTTTAATGATGTGGCCAGTGGTGTCATTCATTTAGGAACAGGATCTCACTTTTGATTGGCACTTGTCGGGAACCTGGAACCAGCCACGGAGCCCATTAGGATCCGGAACGCCCGTTCTGGTCCGTTCCCCCCAAATGACATCACTGGATGTGGCGCTGGTTGCATTGGATGTGGTTGCATTGCGCTACAAGTGCGGCCACGTCGTTCACACGTGCCCCCAAACAGCACTGGGATCATACTGCATGGGAAGCTGGCTGAACATGTGGAGGCTGGCCTGAGTGAGGTGCTGAGAGAGAACAAGCCTTACCGGCCACAATGCATAAGTGCAAAAGTTCAGACACTTGATTGTTTGAGTTGCCCGCATGAACAAATTTTGACAGGAGGCAGAATGAAGCCCAACCAGAAAAAGAATGTGGTTCATTTTCCTACTCTTTTCCCTCCCGCCCCTCCAGTCCTGAATTCCAAGTTGGCAGTGGCCCTGCTCAAGATGGAGGTTACATAATGGGGCTTATGAAAGCAGAATTACCCGACTGTGCCAGGCTGGTTAGGCCAGTGTGAATAGTGAAAATATGCTAATGCTTCATCTTTTTGAATTCTATCCTAATTGGACTTGTTTGTTCAGGAGCACTTAGGGTTGTTGTTGTTGTTTTGGTTGGGGGTGTTACAGAACGGGACAACAGAACAGCACGTGGCCTTTGCAGAATACATGGATCCCATTGTTCATTGAACTCAGGACTCATGTTGGTAGCAGAAAAAAAAGGAAACACTGGTGAGGAATGAAGGTGGGGGTGGGGAAGAGATGTTGCTGAATAATAATAGTCATAGGAATCCATTGCTTACAGAGGGATTCTTAGCATATCCTCATCTAGAGGCGCTCTCAATCATTAATCCCCATAAGGAGTTTTAATATATACTGATCTTTGTTGTGTAAGCCCTTGATAGCTAGTTAAGACCCTGTTGATCATCATGTTTAGAAATCTTTGTGGCTTGAATTTCAGATGGGTTCAGCTCATGGACCATGAGGTATCCTTAAGATTCACAAAGGTATTGTGCAGAGATGAGAACTTGAGTCAGGTGACTTGAGTCCGAATGAAAAAACACACAATTTTGGCTGACTCGTGTTCCCTTGAGTCACCCTTGTGACTCGGCATTTATTCGAGACTCAGGCCACTGCCTCGGAAATAGAGTCAGCAAACTGGAGAGTATGGACGCACTTTATTACTTTGTTGTGCCACTTCTGCAGCATGCGCTAGACCTCATGCCATGATCCGGAAGGTGCTACATAGTCATCACATACAACAGTAGGTTCCCTTTCCAGCGAGGACGTGATGCAGCCTGGACTGGGGGAGGAGGAAGGGTTAAGAAATTTGAAAAGTTATCTGTTTTTGGTTTGCGTAGCTGCATTGAGCAGGAGATGCAGGAAGGAGGAAGGCGGGTTCAAGGGCGAAGGAGGAGGGCTTCTTTTGTTCATCTCTGAAGGGACAGATCATAGATTGGATGAAAGAGGGTGGTCTAATTTTTGGCTCTGGACAAGGGAAGGGAGGAGCTCAAGGAAGGGGGCAGGTCTTTTGGCCATAACATTGGTTATGTAGATCCTCCTCAGTCCTGCTCACCTGCTTCTTTGCCTGCCTCTGGCCCATAACTGTTGTTCTTTGCATTGCCCTGGCATGCCCAATACACCATAGGCTGCAGTGTGCAGTTCTCTTCCAATCCTGATCCTCCTCCATAGTTAGTTACTTGGAAGGGGGGGAAGTCTCAGTTGAATGACCAAGCAGGACTAGTTTTTTTGGGTTTTTTTGTTCTTCTGAGTATATTGGGAGTTAACCAATATATATGATGTTAACCGAGGTGGGGGGAGGTTTTGTGGCAGCAGTTTGTATGGAGCTGATCATTTTTCTGCATGCAGCCATGCTTGTTACTCAACAACAGGTCAACACCTTTGTTTTTTGTGTACATAAATGAAATGGCAGTTGAAGGAGGGAAGGACTTTCAGCAGCACATTGCTGGCCCACCAGAATGTTAGGGGAGTGTAAAATGACAACTCTGAGAACACCCCCACCCAGCAGCTCCTGTTTTTTGGTGTGTGGTGTTGTGCATGCGTGACTGCCTGCACCATGGCTCACTTCAAAAAAGTCTCGATTTGCATCAAAAAGACTTCCTTGAATCAAGTTTCCACAGATGTGTGCTATGACTCGTGTGTGAGTTGAATCGCTGGGCAGAGACTTGAGACTCAACTTGAGATCAGTGACTCATTCCCAACTCTGGTATTGTGACGTGTTTCTGGGCTTCAGTCCACTTTGTTAGATGTCATGCATTTGACAAAGTGGGCCCTCTACCCCATGGAAGCATGCGGCACAAAGAGTGTAGCCACAAGATTTTTAAGTATGTGGAGTAGGAGAAGGCTGGTACAACTTTGAATTTTTAGTTAAGAAATATTTGTTAAGGGTTACTGGACTCTCACAGAACTGCAGTTCCCCCTGTTATGGACATTTCTGTAGATTCATACAGCCAAGCCTGTTAGTAGCTGCAATAATTTTGGGATTGCAAAAGTCATGGGATAAATAGAGACATACCATATAAACTGTGGGCTTCTATTTGGGAGTGTGGGATGAAAATATCACCGTTATGTCAACCTTACCAATAGCACAATCCCATGCGAGTCTTCTCAGAAGTAAGCTCCCTTGTGTTCAGTGGAACTTGCTCCGAGGACTCTGCAGTCTGCGTGCAGCATTCTGTTTGGCCTGTGAGACTGGTTTTTTAAAAACTCCTGACCTTGCACAGGGTGGCCAGGTTTTCCCACGGTATTCATGGGCCATGGTTAGTGTGCATGTCTAATTTCAGTATTGCAATCCATTGAGATAAAGGAGAGCCACTCATGCAGTCTGCTTGATAGCCTAGATTGCCCATCACTGCGGTAGAGCGTGTGCAATGCCCATTTGGTGTATATGCCTGCTCAGTCAGGTCATTAGCTGCAAATATTGACTAGAATGCAGGAAATAGTTGGGCTCAGAGCTAGCCCATCCATGAGGCCAACGGAAGTGGTCACTCCTGGCAACAGGTTTGCCGGGTGCACTTATCTCCACCTGCATACTCACCTCCACTGCTCCTCTTCCTCCTTGGATTGGTAGAGGGGGTGGAGCAGGAGGAGAAGAAGAACTGTGGACTAGAGAAGCAGTTCCCAAACTGTGGGTTGCAGCCCAAAAGTGGGTGGTGACCCAAATTCTGGTATGTTGCAGGGCTGCGAAGGCCAGAACACTGCAGGGTAAAATGGTGGATGACTCAGAAGTCACTTCCAGGTCATGTGCATGTGCCTTGTGCCATTGGCTGCTTTATGCTGCGTTTCCCTCCAATGCCTCTGCTTTGTGGTTCGGAAATGGCCAGCCATTGATTTACAACAGCAGGACAGTGTCCCATTGCTATAAATCCAGTGATAGGATTGGGCTGTTAATGCTGGCATCTAGACTATTGATTATATATTTCTGTAAGAAAGTGGAGGTTCTGTCACTTAAGGTGGAAAGAAAACTGGTGCCCATATTATATTGAAAGAGAAAAACTTCAGTGAACATGAGCAGGCCCTTTCTGCGCAGTGCGTGCTGGGACAACTTTAATGGAACATGGAAGTATCAAGCAGTAGTTTCTTGATGCTCTAAGCAGCAACCAGAGCACAGCGCGGGAATTTTTGAGCAGGTCATCTCAGGCTGGGGCCAGTGATTGCTAGCCTTGGGCAGCCGGCTGTAGGGCCCATTCATGCTTATTTCTTGTTTGCCATCCTGGACCAATATTCCCTCCCCCATGGGTTGTTAGAGTGAATTTGCCACCTTGGCAGGGGGAGTGTTAAGGGGGACATTGCACACATTTTTTAACCAGTGTATTTCTGGAGCACTGGTTCAGGGCCACTGGCAGGATTTACCTTTGATCTAGGGACTGGAGTGCTCCAATCTGCTAGCAACTGTTCGGGACATGTCCTTTTGCAGTTTGCACCTCTTCAGGCAGCAATTGTTATGCAAAAACTTCCAGGGGAATGGGCAAAAACTTTAGCTGGACTAAAGAGAACACAGGATGGAGGACACTGCTCAGAAGTAAGTGCCCTTGAAATTAGGAAACATTCTAAAAGCAGCTGGCAATGAGATGCTTTACAAGTTGTACTGTATACTGAGATATTTTTACCTGATCTTAGGACTGGATAGTGAGTGTAAATGGCAATTTACTATTAATTCACTGTGGGTGCAATCCTAACCAACTTTCCAGCACTGGCATAGCTGTGCCAATGAGGCATATGCTGCATCCTGCAGTTTGGAGGGGGGCAGTCACAGAGGCCTCCTCAAGGTAAGGGTTTGTTCCCTTACCTCAGTGCTGGAAAGTTGGTTAGGATTGCACCCTGTGAGATAAATGTGATCCAGTACTTGATCCACAGTATTTAAAACATAGCAAAGAGGTATTTTCACGCACTTACTCACGCAGACCAATCTTGACCTGCCCAGCCACCAGAGTAACTCCTAACCTGGAGTTCGGCTGGCGCAGTTCGGCCAGCAAAGTTTGACCGGCACAAGGGACACCGTAAAGTATGTTTGGACCACTCTTGGAGTCAGAGAGGCCAGCACACAGATGTGCAATATCCTCCCTGACTCCAAGAGTGGTCCAAACACACTTTATGGTGGCCCTTGTGCCGACCAAACTTTGCTGGCCAAACTGTGCCGGCCTAACTCCAGGTTAGGATTGTGCTAGGAGCAGCTGTAGCCAGGCATTCGTCCCCTTTCCCCACAGTAAGGGCACAGGTAGACAAGCAGTCTACCAGGCTCTGTTTAGCTGATGCTGAGGGGAGGGCCTACGCAAAGGTCGGGATCAACAGTGTTAATGAGGTCTCCAGAAGCTAAGAGGCAAAACTTACATTTCCTGGCAGGAACTTAATACCTTTGTGATAGTAGTGCTTGTACAGCACTTCAAGAATCCTTGGCCACAATCATAACTATAACAAATCCAGTTTTGCCTGAATTATTTGGAAAATGCTGGTGTTTGCAGCATAATCAGACACAGGAGATCAAGATCAGAACAAGAACAAGCTTAGGCCTTTGGTTTTTCTCACGACCAAAGCCAAGTGTTAGGACTTGAAAGTGGAGGATGTAACAGTACAACATTTTATTTGCTCTTGACACAGGGGTGATTAGTGTATGCAGGTGGGCATATCATGTAACAGAACTCTAAACTTCAGAATTTGCTCGTACATGTGTTCATTGCTTGACAATTGTACCATCATGTGATGAATGTATCAATGAATGATTGCAGATTAAACACCACAAGCGGAATGTTCATAGCGCTACAGAGACAAGGAGTTGGGTCATACATTCAGCTGCAAATCTTCTACATACAGGGCGCAATCCTAACTGAGTTAGGCCGACACAGTTAGGCCAGCGAAGTTTGGCCAGCAGAAGGGCCACTATAAAGCATGTTTGGACCACTCTCGGAGTCAGGGAGGATGGTCTGTGTGCTTGTGAAATGGGGTACATTCCTTATCCTGTAGCACCAACAGAAGTAGCTGGAGCAACAACAAACCCAGCAGTGACCAAACTTTAATGTGAATATTAATGATATGCAGAGAACAGCTGGGACTCCTATTCAGATTACTAAAATTGTGTAAATAAACATACAAGGCTTGATCTGCATAATTCTGACCCTACAGACGAAGAGTCTTTGGCCTAGGGCCCTAAAAATAGCCCTCAAATACAAAATGTTCCTATAATGAGCAGCCTACATTGTAGGAAAAAGCCTTTATATTTAAAAGAACGTCTCAAGTTTTTTTCCCTTGAAGTTTATCTTCCCCCAACCCAGCCCTGGATGTTCTGCTGCTTAATCCTATCTGCATGACAAAAAGTGTGTCAATAAAGGATGGCTTTCTGGCAGAGGTCAGGCATCCATCAGAAAACCTACCTGGCCAGGCCAACCACTAAGCCTGTGGTAGTCTGCAAGTGTACCATTTAAGAGACACAATACAATGGGAGGAGGGTTGCAGAGCAGGGTTTTGGGCCCGAGGTTCCAGACACCTGATGCTGGTACTCCTCCATGAATCCCAGGAGCTGCTGTGATAATGAGAGCCGGAACTCAAGTCTCAGCCTTTGTACAAAGATAGTGTCTGCATGAGACATAAATAGAATTGTGATAGAAATATGCAAGTCATGCTAATGCATCATTAGGCAGCCGACCAAACCAAAATGCAATTTGGAGGTTAGAACTTTTGAAGATTGCAGCTCCTTCTACAGCAACAGTGCATCAGAAAGGTTGTTGAAGAGAGATTAAGGGTTTGTTTTTAAATTAAGAATGAAATTGAGCAATATTGCACAAGTGGGAATGCTCTCAACGGATTCCTTGGGTGGGGTGGGGTGTGTGTGTGTGTGTGTGTGTGCGTGCGCGCGCCCTCTGCCCTTCCAAAGTGTGGATGCTTGCTGTGAAAACAAAAGTTATATCTCTTGGCCACAAGGTGCATAGTTTTTTGGAAAAGCCTCAGAACTGCTCCTTTCAGAAGCAAAAGCGTGGCCTGCTTACAAGCACTGGCTAAATTAAAAATATTCGTTCATTTAATCAAAAGTTTTAGCATTTTGGCTTATAGTACTGGTGAGGGGGGGATACCCTATAACCATCAGCATGTAATAATGTAAATCAATGGTGAGGCCATATTTAGAATATTCTGTATAGTTCTAGTTACTACTTCACCCCATGGGCAATTAACTTATGGAAACTCTGCTTTAAGATGTGGTGCTGGTGCCTAACTTGATACAGGTTTACAACAGGATTTGATAGACTCATGGAATATTCTTTGTAAACTTCTTTGAGAACATTTTTGTTAAAAAGCGGTGTATAAAGCCATAACAGTAAATTAAGCTGTAAAGGTATAGATATTTCCTATTCTTTTATGAGCTTCTAGGGATTTGGCTGCCTGCTATTGGAAACAGAATGCTTGGCCAGTTGAATGAGAGTCTGATCATAAATTGGTTCTTAAGTAGACCTTCATATACCCCAACCAGGCTCTCATTTAGTGTGCATAGTACCGATTCACCCAGAACAACAGTGAAAGTCAGACACAGAAGATTAGAACTGGGTTTGTTTGTTTTATTACAAAAAAACTATTCTGCAGTCCAAATGTAGCGGAACATGATTGGCACCACCCAAGATACCAAAGTACACAATCCCGGAACGTTTGAAACTGCTACCATTACCTCCGAGGGCAACTATGTTTAGTAAAGAAATCCTGGCAGAAGTGGCATTTTCAAGGGCCAGGATGTACCTACAGGAACAGCAGTGGTCTCTGTAAAACTGTACAATTTTAGAAACACCTAAAAATGTGTTATTTGAAACCTAAAAACTCATTTTTCCTCTTTCTTCTTTTATCAAAAGCCCTGCTTTAGTTGTCATGCAAATCCTACCCAAAATATTTGTAATGTGCTCCTTCCCTGCCAAATGCTTGTCATCAAGATCACAGTTAAAGTTGACCAGCCAACTCTTATTGAAAACACACAGCTAGCAACACGCGGCTAGCAACACTGCCACAGCTAGCAACATGCGGCTCTGCCCAGACGGCCTAGTGCCTTCAGTTTAAATTAAAAATTAATACCTATTTTAACTTACAAGCTTGTAAACGGATGGCCCCTTGTCCCTAATGAACTATCAAAGCTGCTCTCGAAAATGAAAACTGCAGGCCATCCCTCTCTCTCTCTTCTCTCAAACCTTTTCTCTTCTTGTCTACCGTATCAGACTCTTCACCACCACCCATCACCTGCAGCAAATTCAGCCCAAATGACTGATTTAGTGGACCTTTTTTTAAAAAAAAAACACACATTTTTATTTTTAGACATTTAAGTATAAAAATACTACTTCACTCTGTGTTAGAAACAGTAAATCAGACAGCTTCCAAGAACAGATCAAATTAAATCCTTTTTTCAAAAAATTAAGAAAAAAGAAAACCTTTAACAGAAGTTTAGTTTTAGGGTTGGAAAAAACTGACCATAGGTTTCAAGAATGCCCATAAGCGCTAAAACTGGTAAGAAGGACCCCTATATCCCATATGTGAGGCTATTAGGAGTCATGTCTGCCCTGGAGAAATTTGGCTTGTGATCTGGGATATTATTGTACCGCTACAAGTTAAAATGTTCCTATTTGCAGTTGGGGGTGCAATCCAATAGGAATTCCTCACATTGAACAAGTGATGTGCAGCCAATGCTCACACACATCCCCTGTTCATTTCAGCAGGGCTCACGAAGGGCAAATTAGGGAAAGGGAAAGGCAGGAGGCACCCACCCTGTTGTGCTGTCTGTTGCTGGAAACTACTGAACCCTGTCAAGACAATGAATTAGACGAAATAGTGGTTAACACAGGTTTCCTCTAATGCCCACTCCTCTCTCTTCATTGCCCCTCAAATGACAGAATGAACACTGAAAGAGATTAAAACTTTCCCCCTCCCATTAGAAGAACAGAGAGCAAGTTTAGAGCGGGGCACAAACATGGTATCTCATGCCCTCAGAATTAACTTCTAGAACAGAAAAATACAGAAGGGGAAAGAGGGCAAGTGCCTGTGGGACTAAGTCCCCTTAGTTCTTGTACTCAAAGGGCTCATCCCCAGTTTCACTGAGGAGACAAGTACGGACTAGTGCCTCGGTCACAGCATAAGGGTCACAATTGGCAGAGGGCCGGCGGTCTTCAAAGTAGCCCTTCTTCTCTTGGCCCACACTCCTTGGGATGCGGATGCTGGCACCACGGTTGGCCACGCCAGCAGAAAACTCATGGATGTTTGACGTCTCGTGGAAACCGGTCAAACGCCTGGCGTTATCCAGCCCCCCTTTGGGGTCATAGGCACGGATGTGGTACTGGTGACGCTTGCCCAGCTTCTCAATGGCTTCTTCAATGTGCCTGAGAAGAGAAAGCAGGATGTTGACTCTCTTCAGATAGTTCCAAATCGCTGAATTTTTGCTCAGTTAACAAAGAAACCACATTTTCCTTAACCCCAAGCATTGCTACTAATGGGACTACCTATGTGTATATTGCAATTCTATGAAAGCACAGAAAAACAAAGCAGATATTTACTGTTTTTCATCTCAAGTTCAAGAATGCTAGCTTTCACCAAAAAATAAAGATGGATTTCTCCCCCACTGCCTTTTATGGTCATAAAGAAGCCTGAGAGAGAGAGAGAGAGAGAGAGAGAGAGAGAGAGAGAGGCAGGCCAAGGCTTCCCAGAAGATGGATTCTGTGCCTTCTGCTACGTTCTTCCCTTTTTCTGTGCTCCCATAAGATCATATTTATAAATAGGCTGATTATTACAAAACGGAGTATGCACATAGCTAATATAACACTATATACTGCAAATTTCCTATTCTAACCATTATTAACATGTACTGCAATAATGTTATGGGTCAGAGCCAGGGGCATAGCAGAGGTCAGAAGCCAATCACATTTTATCTGAATTTGCATTGTTGCAAGGTACATTATGGCAGGATTTTAGTAAACAAAAATGTTAATTGCAGAATCTATCATTATAATTTACAGTCCATATCCAATTGCAAAGCTTATGAGAGGCATGAGTAGTAATATGACAAGTGCAATGGCTAACATGTCATGGAATCCCATGGCATTCTGACAAATCCCTGACAGGTGAAGGACCCTCTATGATCTTTCTAAATCACTGTCTAGTCTTCAGGATCATTCATACTCCAACTTGCCCCAAGCCATAAAGCAAACTTTTTCCTTGTTATTTTGCATGACCTTGCTCTGTTGGCACACTTTCCTAAACTTAGTTTCAAATAATGTAACAGTGCAATTATCTATCTGGGAAGCAGCAACATGCTGCCAGAAGTATGCTGCAGATACTCAAGGAACTAGCCTTGCCTTGGCAGGGCTTCAATGCAGAGGCGTTTCTACAGGGAGGGCAAAGCTCTAAGTGTTGCAAGAAGCCTTACCCTGTCACGTAAATCCCTCCTCTCCCTTGCTGCTGTAGCCAGTAAGCAATGCCAAGATGTTGCTGTTCCCTGTGAGGATTGGCTAAAACGGTGCAGGAGAGGAGTGTTTTCTTACTGCAAGGTGAGGCTTCTTGCAAAACTTAGAGCTTTGCCCTCCCTGTAGAGACGCCACTGCTTCAATGACCAAGATCTTGCACAATCCAAGCATTGATAATTTAATACAAGGGCTGGATATTCAGATGAAGCAGAAGGAGGGTGCTAGGGTGGACTACAGTGTAAGGAGATTCATGCCCAGTGTCCCCAGGTTCAGTGTTTGAGCAGAGAGAAAGTATCTCTGGGTTAAACAATGTGCTCCGACAAGAACTGAGCCTGCAGATGCCGGGGGTATGGCTAGAGTATGTTGATGTTGAAGGCACAGCTACAAGCACACTCCCATTCCTGCTGTATCTGTGAACACAGTAACTGTATAAGGTTATTTTGACAGGATAAGCAGGGTTTTGCTTGTTGAGTCACCAAGTTTCAGAACAGAGCCAGGCTGCTTTTCATGTGGTAAGTGGCACTCAGACAGAAATCAGCATGTTGAACGTATTGAAGCATTTTTCATAGCAAGTCCAACCCAGCCCTATAGGAATTTTGTAGCTCTCTTGCTCTCCCCTTTCATTCCCTCCCCCCAAACAAAGCTTTCCAAGTTGAAAGGGCACTTACTTGAGACCTCCATCCTCTCTCATGCCCTTGGTGCTGAAGTTGGTGTGGCACCCAGCTCCATTCCAGTTCCCAGGGATGGGCTTGGGATCAAAAGACACAATAACACCAAAATCTTCACAGACTCTATGGAGGATGAATCGAGCAATCCAGAGGTGATCCCCCATCTCGATCCCTTCGCAAGGGCCCACTTGGAACTCCCACTAGAAGAGCAGAGAGAACAAACTCAGTCAGGATTGGAAGGGAAAACCACTCTGCGAGATGCTGTTCACACCCTTCACCTTTTCCTCTACACTATACAACTGAAGTGGTCCAATGTGGAGACAGCAACATGAGCTGCAGTATTTTGACTCAAGTGTCTACCTGGGCTGGCATAACTTCTGCATTTGTGCCTCCAATGTTCACACCGGCATATAGGCAGGCTCGATAATGAGCTTCCACAATGTCTCGTCCATAGGCTTTATCTGCTCCAACTCCACAATAGTATGGCCCTGCAGAAACAGAAGAAATCAATTAAATGGATATTTCTGTTTAATGCATTTTAAGGTACTCATCGGACGAATTTAAAAAAATATTTTCCAAGTGATGACAAGTATGTAACACATAAACCAAAAACTTGGGGGTGCAGATATAAAAAATGAAAATCTGAAGATGATAATTCATCTGAAGATGAAACTTCATGTTTCATGGCATGCCAAGCCAAAGCAACCAATTTTTTTTGCAAATATTTTAATCAATGCATCCCTTTGTTTATTGTTTAGCATCCCTTGTAAGGAAATGAGCAAACATTTTCACATCTCTCATGTAGTCACATTTCCACATGGAGCTGGCTACATAGCACTGCATGGTTCGCATTGCCTGGTAGCACCTATCTGATCAATTCAGGAAGGAGAAAGCAACAGCTGGCAAAGATATCCCCACACTCTAAGATGTCAAGACCTTAAGTAGACTTGATTCTTGCAGCCTCACCTTGTGGTCCAGGAAAGCCATTGGAAGGCCAGCCAAACGGATGTCCATCTGTTCCCAGAAGGGTATACTCTTGCTCCATTCCAAACCAAGGGCTCTGGTTAGCTACCATGTCCATAATCCTTTTACAGCTATGTCTTAGATTTGTTTCTGGAGAAAGAAAATCAGTCAAGGCAACAATTACTTGCACCACATCATCAAGTGTTCATGCAATTTCAACATAGGTTGAAATATAAGCTAATATAATTGCTTCTTGGAATACCAAAAGCTACTTGTTGCATTTATAATGATGTTACTAGCAGCTGTTACTAGAGTGACTCTATGCAGTGAATTCAGCTCATAAACTTTAAACCAGATTATTGAAAGGATTATTGAACTTCCATTTTTTGACCTGCACAATGCAGCAATGCCATTCACGTGTTCTTCAAAGTTGGTAAATACTGATGGCCTTTTACCAAATGGGAACATACTATGATGTACAGTATATGCAATCACTTGGTATGCCAGTAGCTTTATTATCCTGACAAGTGGTGGGGAAAATTTTACCACGCTTCTTATTTCTGCAAACTTTTGCTCAAGTACAGAAGTGGTGACCTTGCCCTGTAGAACTATCATGCAGTACAGCTAATAGCTTATCGGAGGCTGTAGGGGCCATTAGGTAAATGGTTGTTATCTCCTCTTTAACCACTTCTCATTGAGGGTGGGGTTAGAGGGAGGAGTACTTTAAAAAAAGCAAGGTTGCAAGAGGTAACTCTCACTTTGCCTTTTATCGCACGGACTGTTAAGAGATACACCACCTTTTCCCAGGGTGTCTTTGTCTCTCTGACCACATTCTCCAAGAAGCAACTTAATGAACAGTTGCTTCCAGTGTCTGGAAGGGGTGGTGTCATAATGGGTGTACATAGCTGCCAGCACAGCAAGACCTAATGTCTCCAAGGAAACAATAGAAACTTCCTCCAAGGAAAACCTCAGAAAACATTTCCCTCTAAAGAAAACACAGGACCTGCCCATTGTGCTAAACGCACTAAAAAAAACACCTAATAGGGCAAGAGAAAAGCTCTGAAAATGAAAGAGGAACAAGACACTCGGTCTCAAAAAGCCACAAACAATGCTTACTCTTGAATTGGTAAAGGCAGCCTATACAGGTAGCCTATTGTTTGTGGTAAGAGATTTCAAAAAGCTGCTTCGTTCTCAGAAGGGAGCATGAGAAAGGCCTTTGTGGAAACAGACCAGGGATTCATCTAGTTCAGCACTGTACATGGAAGTCCCATTTAGTAATCATGGTGTTCAGCAGTGGCGTAGCTACCTATGGGGTGGGGCACCCCAGGTGCCATCCTCGGGGGGGGGGGGTCATCACTGCACCCCAACTTTTTAAAATAGCAGTTTTACAGAAGAATACCATCATACTATAGGCTGTTTGAATCTCACCCAGAATTCAATTTTTTTAAAAAGAGTGTGATATCTTTATTCTAGCAAATGTTATGGCCAAAAAAACAAAACAAAAAACTGTTGAAAATGCAGGGTTGCCCACAGACCTGCATAATGAGTCCATGAATGAGGCCCTCAGAACCTTTTTATCTGCTCCCTACTCCCACCCCAGCTGCTGCCTGGCCTCAGGCAGCAAGCAAGCAGCTATAGCAGCAGCGATTTCTATGATCGCAATTGGTCATCCAGGCCAGCAGGGGGAGCTAAAAGTAAGAAATGATGCTCCCCCAGCAAACACACTGTTCAAATAGTTAAATAAATGAAAAACGTTAATGGGGGTGACATAATACCAGTGGTGTCATCTGTTAATGAACAGAGGGAACGCTGGGCGGTACTTACGCATGATAGGCAGCCCGTCCGTTGCATTCTGCCACCTGCCCGCCCGCTGCGCAGGGTGCTGCCGGTTGGCGCGCCCCACCGCTGCTCGCCCAGGCACCCGGCGCACGCCCCCCGTCCCCCACGGTGAACAGGCACCCCCTCTGAGGCCAGGGCAGCGCGGGCAGGCAGCGGAACGCAACGGATGGGCAGCCAATCAGAGCGTAAGTCCTGCTCAGAGTGGATTTGGAATACCTGCAGATTTGCGGTTGTACTTTAAGACCTCACAGAGAACCAGTTTGTTGGGGTCTTTGCGAAAAGGGTCCCGGAACATGGCAGATGGCACAAGGTACATGTCACTGTTGGAACCCTCTGACTGAAAGGTGCTGGAGCCATCAAAATTCCACTCAGGTAGATCTGGAAACAGAAGAATATACAATCTTTGGAACAACAGCCAGCTGCTTCTCAGAACCCCTAGAAAAGAAATCTGTGAATTGGCTATGTTGCTACTACGATTCTTGAAGAAGGGCACTTTCTCCCCACAAGAAATGTACAAAAAGGTTAAATAATATCCAAACAAAACTTGGAATCAGGATTGACCTTGTTCCAAAGTGTTGCATGAAGGCAGGTTTTTTTAACCAATGCCTCTAGTGTTTACCAAATGCATCAAGGAAGGGAGTTTTCAGTAGGCTTCCTGGCCTATAAGAGACATGCTAAATTTCTGCTAAAGGCCCAAACGTTTCCCCATCAAGGTTGTAACAGGTGTGACAACAGTTTCTACTGGTCCCCCAAAACAGAAAAAGTGGAAGCCCACTATCCAATATGTCCTCACTGATGGCCAGTCCAGGAAGGCACCTGTGAGAACCTGTGAGAATTTCACACCAACAGCAGATAAAATAGCTGGGGAATATATAATGTGGAATCTGCCAAGTGGCAAGAATTAAAATCCATAATAAGAATTAAAATCCATAAAAGAATTAAAATCCAATTTGTATGCTTTGAAAAAAAATTCAGGTTTCTCATCCTTGTGGTTGCCACAACAAAAACCTGCCACAACATCTGCTTGCATCTTATTATCGTAGTACCATTGAGAGTGTCCTGACATATGGCATTTTGGTGTGGTATGGGAGCAGCTCTGCAAAGAACAAAAGGGCATTGCAGAGAATCGTAAAGATGGCTCAGACCATCATTGGGATACATCTTCCAGCCCTAGATGACATTTTTCTATCCTGTTGTCTGCTGAAGTCACATCGTATCCTTAAAGGTTCGTCCCATCCAGCCTACAGCCTACTTGAATTGTTGCCTTCTGGGAAACGGTACAGAGTTATTAGGACGCATACCGCATAATTTATGAACAGCTTTTATCCCAAGGCTGTAATTATGTTAAATGACGAACTCAGAAAATTGCCAGGAACAAGATAAGGCATTTCCTATGGTGTTGAGATTTACTGTCTGTCTTGCTGCTTGTTGCATCCCTGAGTGAATGGCATTGTTGTTTGGAGATTTTAGATATTTATTCTAGATTTGTGTGGGTGGTTTGAGTGTATAAGGTGTGTGTGGGTCCGTGTCCTGGAATGCTTACAAATTTCATTGTACGTTATGTATAATGACAATAAAGTAATCTAATCTAGTGGTGGCTGACAAACTTATTTTAAGATAGCATTTGCAAAGAACATGAAATTGAGCTTTTGTGCTGCTCCCTTCTTTGCAGCCTCTTGCTAAGCTTCTCTACCATTTCACAATTTTCCAAGCCTTGCCTCCTCACTATTCTTTGTTATTTGCAATCAATTACAGTTCTTGCAAAAAAAAAACAAAAAACAAAAACCTCAGACCCAGGATTCAGAATTTTAAAAATACAAAGTCACATTTGAGCTAATCCTTCCCAGTGGATTGATCCCTTTCATATGCTTGAGGTGGTGAAGAGATTTAACCAAGCCGTGCCAGCCACTTCCTTGGAATAAACAAAGCACTCTGCTAAATACTTCTAATTGGCCATACATGCTATATTGGTTTCATAACCATCTTCGGCCAGCTCCATGGCAACTAGTGAAGAAATCCTAATGCTATTGATTGTGTTAGGGTGGCAGTTCTGCTCCGAAGGATGCACAACTCATTGTTTATGTTGTTGATTGTGGTGTGTCACCCCCCCCACTACCTACCCCAGGTCAGGAATGAATGGTGGAGGATCAAAAAAATGTTATTCTTGAAGACAGACAATACATGGGCTGTGTCAAAATTACAGCTCTGCACCCATTCGCATTGTGCAAGAGGTTTTATATAACCGTCTCCCTTGCCAGTCCATTGTTTATACGAATCAGTGCAGTAGCTACAGCAGGGCTGTTTAGCTTAAAATTTAAAAACGTTCTGGGACATGGGTGGGCTCTGGGAGGAGAGCAGCAGAGCCAGGAGGCAGCACTGAGTAGTTTCTAACAGGTATGGGGGCAATGTGGGTGGTGTTTGCCCAAACCATACAGTTGCTTGAAGGGTCTGAGGGGAAAAATACCACATTAGGCGGTCCCAGAAATCAGGGACCAAAAAGGAGTGGAGGGGCAGGGTGGCTGAAGAAAATGAGCCAAGGAAGCAATGGAGAAATACACGACTATCAGGAAAGGACAGGCATGGAAAGGCTTGGGACTGTGGGATGGGGCTCTAAGCGCAGCAAAGAAGGGAAGACGACTGTCCGCCATTGCTTCTGCCATCACTGAGGCACTGTGACCTGACAATCTTAAGCGGGCTGTCAGGGCAAAGAGGCAGCGGGGTGGGATGCCAATTTTCACATATTGATTTGAACTAAGCTGAGCCAGTTTTAACTGCAGGCTTCTAGTATTCCCAGACGCCATTTCTTCTCCCAATAGCTTTGATAGTCTTTTGCCCAATAGATCAAGTTTTGGAGAAGAAACTGGTCTTGGTTTGGTTGACCCAGCAAGGTAACTTGACTTGCAGTTCCTGGCTAGGAAAGGACATCACAGTTACATGCAATCCTGCCCCAAGATACAAAACCTTTCCAGGAAGAAGCCCACCACAACCCAGCCTGCTTACCTTCAAGGTTCTTAGGCTCATGTTCCAGGGTGCGGGTTTTACACCGCAGAAATTCTCCCGTCCCATCAATCCATATGTACATAGCTTGCACCTTGTCGCCCTGAGGGAGCTTCATGTACATTTGTTTTATAGCTTTGCTCAAGTGGGAGCTCGCCGACATGGCCATGGCTGCAGAGGCTGTTACCAAAGTCCTGTATGCTGGTGAGGAAGACAGGGAGGAATCGATGAAAACTTCCAAATGGGATCTTCCCTACAACTAAATGGGGACACTGCAACTGGTGTGACTTTTTCTCTCTCTCTCAATCCAGTCACATTATGCTGGCCTAGTTTACCATGTAAGTTTTCACATCCGATTAGAGTCCATGGGCAAAGTCTGCAGCTGATACAAGTTATCATATTTCCCCTGAAATCTGTTAAGGGCTGCCAACAGTTTCCCCTACTGAAAATCAGGCTCTGCATGAACCACTAATGTGGCAACTCTCGAACTCTGTATATATTGCCCAACTAATGTTATGCAATAAGAAAGTCCTTGACTGCTGATACACGTGCGATTATACCTATACACTACTACATATTGCAAGCTCACAGTCATGTCAATCAATTTTAGGTTACTGAGTGTCAAGATAAAAAAAAAAACATCTGATTGCTAAGCAATAATGCTACTGAAGATGGTTTGAGATGACATTTGTATTCCCAGACTGAACTTGAGGCACAGCTATAGAAGGACAACGAAGTCCTTATTGGCATTTCTGGTTTTACATGGGTTGCTCTTCTGGTCCTCCATCCTACAAATACAAGGCTTTCATAATAGAGAGAGTGCCTTTCTGAATCCATAGTATGTGTCATGGCCAGTAACAATTTCAATATTGGAAGTTTGACAGCGTCTCCTTCTATGAATGCAGCCTTATTTCCATGTTCAACCTCTCATTTAACTTTAATCACTCATACGTTACTAACTTTTGCACCTGAAACCACATTTTATTTTTCTACGAAGTCTGGCTAGCCTAACTTGACTTTCTGGAGACCCAGCGGGAGTCTGTTGCCTATCTACCATGTTTAGATGGTTTTTACTGACCATTAGGAAGAAAAATCTCATTGCTCTATGCAGCTGTTACTGCAACAACAAACTCATGCGGACAACACAACCACACACATGCACCCACCTACCCCATGGACCAGATGGAAAAAATACTTAGGAAATCAGTTCAACTGTTTAGGGATGTATACAATAAAGAGGAAAAAAAATTGTAAATCAAAAGTGTAAAAAGGTAAATAAAAGGTTTCCCCACAACCGAATGGTCTAGTCATGACCGACTGCAGGGGTCAGTGCTCATCTCCGTTTCAAAGCCTGTAGAGCCAGCGTTTTGTCCTAGGACAAGCTTCCGTGGTCATGTGGCCGGCATGACTATACGCCGTAGTGCACGGAACGCCGTTCCTTCCCACCAAAGTGGTCCCTATTTATCTACTTGCATTTAGGTGCTTTCGAACTGCTAGGTTGGCAGGAGCTGGAACAATCAAAAGTGTACGTCTATCCAAACCAGTGGGCAATCTCAAAGCCTGTCCAAACAGGAAAGTGTTCACCTTCCTCCTAGTGGCTTGCAGAGATGTAGTCAGAGATAGAATCAATTGGAGAAGAGTCCCAGAGGGTAGGAACGATAATGGCCTAGCCAGTGTCCTCATCATCCAAACTTCCCAGGATACATTGATCCCCAGTTGTGTAGACCTTTATTTATTGTAATAACTAGGTCCCCAATATTCCATCACACTGTAGTGTGATGACCAAACACCCAGGATGGGGCTAGGGGGAGAGGCACATGCTTTCTTCTGAATTATTGAGATGCAGTTGCAGACGCAGCCAAAGGGCCGTCCAGGCACAGAGGAGGAGGAGGTCTGCTCCCTCTGCTGTTTCCCCGCCCTAGTGCAGTGCTCCGCCCCCACACCATACCAGGCTCCATTTCAGAGCTGTATGATGGCAGGGGTGGGCAGGCGGGCCAAAAACGCTCACCTCTCCAAGAGGTGAGCCACCTCATCACAGCTCTCCTCCTGCCCCAGGAGCACCGCACCCAGGGCTTTTGTCCCCTCCCCACACATAATGGTAGGTCCGCGACTGCCGGGGTGCAGGTGTTACCGCGACCCAATGGGATACTCTTCCTCTCCCCATGTAAGTGAATGGCTGCCAGTCAAAGGACAGCACTACACAATATTGCAGTAAGAATAAAATCTGCCCGCCATCTGTGACTAGTACCCGCCCTCACTGTCAGATCTTATATGGGACCTCACACAGGTCTTGGCAATATACAAGGCTTCCCTCTATATGTATATCATCAGCCCTAAGGAAAGGCAGTTTGCTACTATGTAATAAGCTGCACCAGTGATTCATGCCTAAAATGCTACTGAAAGCCAGTGCAAATAGTTAGGTTCACTAGCATAAATATACTGGGCTAGCCTCAATGCCCTATTTCTATTTTAGATCAGGTAGTGAGATACATATGCCAAGCCCTCATACTAAGTGCAGATGGAGAGAGAAAAAAGACAGTGGGGGAGGGAGTAAAAAGGTAGAACATGCATAGAAGCCATTATAGCAAAGTCAGTGGTGAACAGGAGATTGTTCATTGACACACTTTTGAATCAGCATTAACTGGTATGCAAGCCACATGTTAAAACCTTTGCACTACCTTGCTGTGCATCAATACTACTTTTAGGCCCAAAGCCTAACTGACTTCCCAGCACTGGAATAGCTGTGCCAATGGGGCATGTGCTGCATCCTGCAGTTGGGGGTGGAGCAGTCACAGAGGCCTCCTCAAGGTACAGGAACGTTTGTTCCCCTACTGTTCCCCTACTGTTCCCCTATATATTGTTCCCCTACTGAATTTACTCTGCACAGTATAGGTAGACGAAAGGGATGCCTTCCTAACATTTAGAGCTTCTTATCCAATCCAGAAGTGGCAAATTAAGAAGCCATCTATTCCTAGAAAGAAAACAGTGAGTAGTGAAGCTGCTCAGACAGTAATCCTCTCCTAGCCTAGGATGAAGCATCTTCTGTTCTGAAGGATGATGGGTTCTGGCAGTTTAGGCAATGCCTCCACTAAGGATTTATTTAGTCTAGGTTCTGGAAGACACAAAAGTGTCTTGGTTAAATTGCACCTTCCCAGCAACTAACAAGTTAAATTTTGAAACCCAGCATCCTTTCAAATATACAAAATTGGATTTTTGTGTATTAGCAGCCTAGCAAGTTGGCTCCTTTGTGTGAAACATGGCAAGGTAAACTTGTTCAACAAATGTGGAATGCTTTCTTATATTAAGATTATTTCACTAGGTACTTTTGTGTTCATTTGTCTCTTCCTTCTCCATTCTTTCAACTTGCCCTTAATTGACTCTCTTGTTCATCACAGTTGTCCTTTAATAATGGTTGGAAGTTTATTTTACATTGACTTAAATAAATGGAACTGTTTGCAACTGCATCAGCTTGCATTTTAAAAACTTCCTAATAGCTGTCACTTCACACGTAACAGTTAATGTTTTATTTTAAGAACACAGAAATATGGCATTTTATTTTATATATAACAAGCATGTTTATTACACAGTTACATTCATCAGTGAGTTAATGGCCTCTGGCACCCCTGTCAAAGGTGCAATCTGTGGCAAAATGAGGATGTCTTCATAGCACTGTATACGAATCAAGACTTATATATGCATTTGTGTTTTATTGAACTCTTCATGAGGCAGAAAGAATTCTTAAGCAAATATGCAATACTCTTACACTAGCCGAATTCAGTAACTGATCCTGTTGATCCACATAAATCATTCACGTTTGTTGTGAACTTATATTGACTAAAGAATCTGATAATGAACATCTTCTTTGACAAGACAGACTTCTGTTTAATATTATCCATCCCCTTATATTGGGCAAGGTAAGTTTTTATCAGCTTGCCCAGCAATACAGACATTCTATCTAATAAATAATAAAATAATAATAATAATATCTGCTTTATAACAGCTACTCTCAGTACAGTCAGGTATAAGCACCATAAATGACAAATGAAGGTACCAAATATCTCACTGGCCCTTACCAGTAATATTTCCACTGAGGTATGGATCATCCAGCCCATTCTCTCACCCAAGGCATAGGTAACATGAATATGCATTTTCATATATTTTTGCTTTAAAAGCACCATCCCAAACCTGAATTACCAATAAACATCTTTACCAACTGGCCCCAGGATTTGCTGACCAATATACTGACTCAAGTTACCCATCAGATGTTGCAATACTGCCGTCTCAACTCTCATCTTGCCTCCTTCCCAGAAATACAAGCAGATCTGCAGCAATCTGCATCTTGCGAAGTCTGGTTCTTTAAGTAAGGTTCCTTTCTTGAACTCCCCATCTTATGGGCCATTTTACACAAGCAAAACCAGATTTTGTACACTAGCAGGGAGCTGCAGCCAGTCATCATTCCCTAATAAGGTACCTTTATGAGCAAGCTATTATTGCATCTAACAGGATTAGATGTAGATTTTTAAAGGTCTTAATTAACTACCCTGTGACATTTTAATTGGTCCTAATAAAAATATTATTTTCAATGTTTTCTAACAGATCTACAATTATTTTACATAAAAGATCTCTCTCTCTCTCTCTCTCTCACTCACTCACTCACTCCCTGTACTCAGTTAAGCCCTCCAAAACAGCTCATGTTGGTCTCTATAATAGTGCCTGGCCAGGAAGAGAAACTGCATAGCTGAACCCATATTTTCACTCTCTCTTCCACTGCCAACCCTCAGAGGAGGGGGGGTGTTTTCCTTTCTAGGGAATGATGAAATGTGATCCCTGCCCACTCCTCTCCACATAGGGATCCCTCCCCCCCTTGCATCCCATTTGGTAGAAGACCATTCCATCAACTCCAGGGGTCAACTGCCCTCTTGTTTGTATGGGTAAGAGATGCTCCTTATGAGCCTTTGTTTTCTAACCAGTCCTTGCATTTTAAGAGTTTCCTTCTGCAATGATACCTCCACTGTACTCCCAAATTACAAGACAGCCACATAGATCAGGGTTAGGAAAACTTGTTTACATATGCCCCAAAGGATCCACAAGGAAAGAGGGAATCTCTCTCTGTGTGCATGCGTGTCTCTCTCTCTCTCTCTCTCTCTCTCTCTCTCTCTCTCTCT
>JAJKFI010000086.1:2868447-2889092 GCA_029204185.1 Lerista edwardsae
TGTGTGTGTGTGTGTGAGTGTGTGTGTGTGAGTGTGTGAGAGAGAGAGAGACTGTCAGAAATAGAAGCACAGAAACCTTTGTGCTTGATGGCAACCAAGGTTGAGAAGAAACATGAATTAAACCAGATCTGCTTAGCTGGCATATCTTTGGAGGAGAAGGAAAAAAATTTAATCGTGAGAAAACTCAATATAGTGTACATGCGTTCCAAATACTTTCAAATTATTGAAATTAATTCCAAATAAGAGCCTCTGCATGTGTACAAGTAAGCAGATGGACCATACATAACTTTGTTGTTTCTGAACCATTAATCCCCTTTCCTAGTTTCTTGTGAACAGCATCATAGCAGATCATACCAAGAAGCATCAAGTCCATAATAATATGCCCACAAAATATTTTCTCAACAACATCTTGCCCTCTCACCCACTCTACACTTCGAGAGAAAAGACGGACGACTGCGATCATTCCAGGCTCGACATTCACCTCTGCAATTGCCAGCGCCACCGTTACCGATTCCTGTGGAGTACACACACCCATCTGCTTTCTTTCGCCCACCCCATCGGAGTCGATTCCCAAGCGCGGATGAGCATCCATTTACCTTGGCTTTTGCGGAGCGAGTGGAGACGTCCGTGCAGCAAGATGAGGCGAAGGCAGCAGCCGCGCAAGGAAGACTGGCTCGCGAGTTTCACTGGGGAGCTCCCATGCTCGGCTCTAGAGGAGCACGGCTGCTCGCCGCCTCCTTTAACTGCTACCCAGCGCCAGTCCCCCCGCGTTCTGATTGGCTTTTCCCAGGCGTGAGCTCGACACGGTCAGCTGATGCGAGGGCTCATGGCGCTCAGCCATTGGGCAATGGGGAGGCGGGGGGTGAAAGGAAACCAGCGAGGGAAAGCGGAGACGAGGAAAACAAGGAGTTTCGCAGGCTGGGCTTGTCGGGAAGAGAAGGCTCGCTCCCAGAAAGACGAGGCAAAACAACGAGCTCAGTGCAGCGACAGGGGCCGGGGGGGAGGGGGCAGAGAGAAGGCTGCCCTTATGGTGGCGGCCGGGGAGTCCCAGCCCCCTGCGTGCTGCCGTCTCCGAATCTGCGCGACGTGCGAATCAATGAACTAGTCCCAGATTTGCACATTTTCACGAGAGTAAGCCCGCAGAACTCCGTGGGGGCTGACTTCGGAGTTAGCATGCATGGGATCGGGCTGCAGTCCTGGAACACTTATTTAGTAGTGAGCTGCGCTGAGCTTCATAGGGCTGACTCTTGAGTAAAGGTACATGACGAAGAGGGCGGAAATCGCCTTTTCTTTCTCTCTCAGTGGAGAAGCGCCGCTCTTGAGCGCTAGAATTAGTCCTGCAATACTAAGCTAGATTGGGGGGATGTGAGGACATCCCCCCATTTAAAACATATAGGCTGTGCTGTTCAGCTCTTTGGTGTGTCCTAAAAACACACCCCAGTTGTTCCCCACCCTGGTTTTCCCCATTTTTTACAGCCTAAGTGAGATCAATTCATTGGGGGGTTCACAAGTTTGCAGCAAGGCTTGTGCTTATAGTTGCAGCTGCCAATACTCTTCAGAGCTTGCTCCTTGCTTTGTATGTATCGGCTTGCAGCCCATTGCAGTATTTCTGGCCTGTGTGTGTGTTTGGAGGGCTGCCTTTTTCTTCTTTCTGTTTGTCAAGCAGGAGAAACCTCCCCAGGGCCAATACAACAGATATTGTAAACTCAAGCGGCATAATTTGCAGATCAGGACGTTCCTTCTCACCCTGGACTCCTTGAAGAATTCCTGGAAAGTGAGTACAGGAGCAGTCCTGGGCCTTTGCATAGTGTTTACATCAGGAGCTGCCTTTACATAACTTCTTCTGTGTGCACAGTAGTCAGAGTGTCCACAGAACAGCAAAAGGACCTTAATCATGCGGCTGTCCCTCCAAAAAGTCCACCCTTTTAGACCGAAAAAGTACATGCCAGTTGTAAACAGATTTTGTAGTAGGGAAGCCAGAATCTACCTGTAAGCCATTTTCACAATTGCTGGAGGGGGGGGGGGTTGTTTGGCATGACCGTCAGGAGTTGCCAGGGTTCTTCATGAAGTAGAAGATTCTTTTAAAAAATCTGCAACACAAGTACTATTTTTTAGGCATATGCCTAAATCAGTGTTTCTCTTAAATCAGTGTTTCTCAAACTGAGTCCAGACTCACTAGGTGGGTCACGAGCCAGATTCGGGTGGGTCATTTAGCACTTAGGGCAGCCTTCTTTGAAAATATGGGAAGATGGGACACTGGAAAGGGGAAGGGCTGTGTCAAGGTTGTCAACTGGACTTTTTTTCTTTCTGATCAACTTTGCTACTGGAAAAAGGAATAACCCAACTTATTGCTGCATTCTCAATAGCTGGCATCACAATTACTGCCCTTTCGGCCATGAGATCACTTCTGGTGGGTCCAGACAGATTCTCATTCTAAAAAGTGGGTCCCGCTGCTAAAACGATTGAGAGCTCTGTCTAAAATGATAATACGTGAGAGCAACAAATCAGTGTCCAATGACATGCATATCCTATAGGCATATTCATCAGACAGCAGAGATTGGCTGTGGCTGCAGCTTTTGTTAAAGTGGGGAGCAGGGAACAGACCGTTTGCCCATAGATCTACCAATTCTGCAACAGTAGCACAACATGAGGAGAAGTCTGTATAGTTTTCTAATAGGTATTTTTGTGCCAGGGTGGCCCAGCTATGGGCCTGGTTGCACTCCTTGCTTCAAGTGGTTAGCTGGGACAGGTGCCAGCTGGCAGGAAATGCCCCAAGCTTACCCACCACCTCCTGTGATCACCCAGCTGCTCCAGCCTCTTCTTGCAGATACTCCAGGCACACGAGAGACGGACATGGAGAGCTGACCAACCTTCTTCTCCGGCTTTTCTGGTGTTTAATGACCAGCGGAGAGAAAGGGTCTGCTCTCAGAATTGTCCACTGCGAAAGTGGCGGTGGAGGAAGAGAATGAAGATGGTGATGGGTGCATTGGTGGCAGTGTGAGCTAGCAGGAAGTTAGGTGGTGGGATTTGCAGGTGAGTTTGGGTGGCAATTTGCCTTGGGCCATCTCCAGTATGTGCTATAATGCTGAAACAGGGACACTACATTTCCTTAGAGGGGGGAACATGGAAACAAAGCCTTATGGCGAAGGCTTTGTTATGTGGTCTTACGCTATTCTCCAATTCCCATTTAAGAACGTTGACGTAAGGTAACTGGTAAACACACTCATGCCTGACTAATGCAGAATGATGCATGTGAAAAGAAGAACTGTGTCTTATCATGAATGACAAATGTCCAGTACATTTGTATGCATTACTTTTAGTAGATCTTACAACAGCCCTGTGAGGAACGTCAATATGGAGCTGGGGCTCTGAGAGCGAAAGAGGCGTGACTTGCTAGTTCAAGCCCAAAATGGGATTGGAACCAGGGACTTCTTGCCTTGCAGTGTCTACTCTACATCAGCTTTCAAAAATCAGTTCTTCAGAAGTGCCTGAAACTTTTTCATGCCCTTAATGCTTTTAGGGGATTCATTAGTGTCACCATGGATTTTATGTGATGTACTGATTTCATTTAATTGTGTATTATCTGCAGTGCTCCAGCGAAACAAAATGGTATCCTATAAAACTTACAACCCAAGCCTAAGTGTGTTTACTCAGCAGTGTCCAATGGGTAGAGGCAGTCTAAAATGATTTTATTTTTTCAGGGATGGTGGTGTTATCCAAAGTTATAAAAATTGGTGAAAGTGGTGCTTTATGGTTTTTATTCAAAAAATTATATTTTAATCAATTTTAAAGCATTTTTATAAATTCTAATTATGTAATATAGGTGCCATACTGCCATCAGATACTGCCATGGGCATAAAAAACATGAAACACCCCCCCCTCCAAAAAATGAAACGAGATAGATGTGTAGGCAAAATGGGTCACTTTCTTTAAACTTAAGTTTTGAGGCAGTTGGTCAACCAGCCTACAGTGACCAATCTTTGTATCCTTTATTACTCAGTAATCTTTATTACTCAGATGGGTCAGAAACCTGAGATATGAGCAAGGCAAATCCGTCTCACTCTTCTAACAGTGTATGGCTAGCCGGTATAGCCATGTGGGTAGGCCAGCTATTCCAGAACATTGAACAAATATGAGTTTAAAAAAAATCTTTAATTAAAAGGTAGGACGATACACCTGCTTAGGTACAAAGGCAAAAGAGATTTCCAAACATCATCTCATTGAAGTGGTAATGTATCTGAGCTGCATCTGTTCAGAGGCTCATACGCCTGAATGCTCATGGTGAAGAAATAGGATTCGGAGATAACGTTGTTTGTAAACAACCTCAGATTACAGGTTGAATTGATGGATTGGTAAGAAAACTGATATGTTGTATGGACCTGTTTATAGGCTGTACAGAGCAAGAGTACAAGAAGGCAGATGTTTGTTGGTTACAGTAAAGTACACCAGCTGCTCAAAGATGGTAGAACTGTGGGGCTGAGTGTGTTTGTATTATCTGCGTTCGGGGTTCTGAAATGTTCATCTGTCAGGGCCACATCACTCAGTCTTGTTCTTATAGTGGGATGGAGCAGATCAAGTATAGAAAAATAGTGTATACCTTTTGTATACACTAAGTCTAAGAGTAAGTCTAAGAGTGTTCACAATAGGAGGAAAATACTTGTATCTGTGATGGCTGTTGTCGGACTCTCAGAAGAAAAGTGTGGGTCTTGGCCATGCTTAAGGAGGTAGATTTTTAGAAATTTCAAATGAGTACCAATTGCTTCAGGAAGCGATTTAGGGCACAATCCTAACCAACTTGCCTAACCAACTGACCATCTTCATGGTCTGAGGGAAATAAACACACCAGATTCCTTCCCCCCCAAAAAACAGTTCTATTCAAGATGAGAGATGGTGTACATGAAAGGAAATAGAGTTCTCCATAAAGGAAATGAGGGTTCTGCAAAAGGCCTCTAAGCTACAATCCTGTACACACTTTCCTGGGAGTAAGCTACACTACACAATGGAACTTCTGAGTACACACATAGGCCTGGGCAGTAAGGGCCAAATCCTATCCAACTTTCCAGTGTTGTTTTAGCCGTGCCAACAGGGTTTGCACTGCATTCTGCAGCGAGGGGGTAAAGTCATGGAGGCCTCCTCAAGGTAAAGGGATGTTTGTCCGCAGTGAGGCTGCATTGGCACTGAAAAGATGAATAGAATTGGGCCCCAAGTCTCCTAAATAGAAGGTGGTGGTATATTTGAGGTGTGGCCAACGCAATAATTAAAAGGGAAATGTCATAAGTCAAAGCTAACTTAAATAAAAAGGGTTCTGTGCAGTCCAATGTGATCAGTAAAAAAGCAAATAGGATACAAAGGAGCGTCATACCTGTGGCTTTGTCCTGATAAATGTACTGGCAGCCTGTCATGGTTACACTGCCTTGGGAATGTTGGACACCTGTCTTATCTGTGTGATCAGATCAAATCGGCTCTCTGACAGTTCCTAGAAGGGTCTTTGAAATCAAAGGTGTGGGAAATGATGCCTTTTGATGCCCAGTTGTCAGGTTGGCTCTGGAATGGAGAAAGTTCTGCTTGGCACTGGTGTTATGGATGATTAAACTGATCAAGGAACCCATAGTGGGGAAGAAAGGGGGAATTTTTTTTGTAGGAGTCCCTCCCCTGTTCCCATTAAAAAAGATCTTTATTTTCTGATTAAAGCAGGTGAGATTTTTGAATTGCCTCTTGGTGTTCCTTAAAGAACTATGCGACGGTATTTACAAGAAGGGGAGGCAGGTGATGGGTTATGCCCTGCTTGATTGTCCAACCCATCTCACCTACCCCATGTTACACTCTTCCGTGTATACATATTCCCTGCTTGAAGAAAATAAGCATGTCAAGGGACTATCCTTCAGTAGTGTGTGAGCCCGCACCTGAAATCTGAAATGGTACAGCCTGGACCCAAGTTTACTCCCACAGTAGAGCCCTGTTCTGACCGTCATGCCCACAACAAAAAGGCCACTGATGGGGAGATGCAAGCGTCGCCTGCATTGGTGTGTTCTGAAACCTCCCTTCGTGCATAATTTGTCTGCATAGATAAAAGCTGTTTCCAAAGAGCAATCTTCCCTGTTTTCTTGAAGGCTGGTCACCTATCCATGACCATGGGTGGGGGACAGCATTTGTTGGTGGTCTTTTCATCATGAGGAGGGAGGTTTGAACTAAATCTATTGAGGACTTTTATTGATATTGTGCTTTAGCTCTTACTTGAGTAACTTGGTAGTTTGTGTATTTGCCAGCTTTATGTAGAGACACAACATATAGCATGTGGTATAAAGAGTGAAACTCTTATATGGATTGTATCATGGAGTAAATTAACAGGTACATTATAGAAACCATATTATTATGGAACGCCTAAAGATCATCCTTCCATGAATGTCCATTCAGAAAAAAGGACATTTGGCATTCTGGCTGTATCATCTTCAGCAAAGAGGTGGTTGTTCAACAGGACAATATAGAGTTCAGAGAGAAAAATCTTAGAGCAGTAGTTCCCAAACTGTGGGTTAGGACCCACCAGTGGGTCACAAGCCAATTTCAGGTGGGTTGCAAAGCACCTAGGGCAGACACTGAAAATATGGGAGGATGGGATGCTGAAAAAGGGAAAGTGTGCATGGTTGTTTTGCTTGTGTCAAGGTTGTGAAAGGCTTTTTTTCCCTTTCTGATTCACTTTGCTATTCCCATCTTATTACCCTTAACCCATTGACATCATTTCTGGTGGGTCTGGGTGCCAAAACGTTTGAGAATCACTGGCTTAGACAGTGAGCTTGAAGAACATCTTGTAGTATAGGAACCCAATGTTTTGGTACTTAAAAGGAAAAGGAAACTATTGATGGAACGTGCAGTGTCACGCAACTTGTAGGAAAGCAGAGAATGCTTTGAAACTTCATGGTAGCTTTTGAGTCCTATCCAAATGTCCCATCTTCTTTCTCTAACAAATAAATAGCCTCAGGGTTATAATCCTAGGCATGAATCTGTGACACATCTCAACCCTGAGCTGCCTGGCTGCTGCGGGAGCAGCGGTAGCCAGGCAGCTGCTGCAGGCTCCTCAGAGGACGGGGACATTTGTCTCCTTCCCCTGGGTAAGCCTGGAGACCTGCCAATGGGTCTCCTTGTATCTGCGCCAGCTATTTAGCCAGCACAGAATAAGGGTCTCCATGTTGGACTGCGCGGCCCGACACAGAGGTCTGGATCTGGTCACCACTGGTCCCACCCCTCCCCTCCCTACGAATACTCTCCTGCCCTGCCCGGAAGGAGTGAATGCTGGCAGTGGTAAAACTTACCGCTCGTCGGCATCACTGTGCTGCCTTGGGGGATGGCACTAGAACAGTGCAGGTGGTAAGTCCTTACCACCAGCATTGGACATGCCTTACGGCATGTTTGCAACACCAGGGAGGGTAGTACACGTGTTCCGCTCATGCCGAAGGGCTCTGATTTGGGCCTTAACCTCTTGTAAAGGGTTATTACCTCTTACTGAGATGAATCGCTTCAAATATTGTAATGCTAAGTCTTGCAACTCAATCCTAATTCAGTAGAGTGTCTTTTTATGTAACACTAGCGTTTTTTACCCGGTGTTGCCTGAGCACGAAATTATCCCAAGCCCGAACGTGGACTGAAATGGCATCGGGAGTGTCGCCATTTGTCTCGGCAACCCCAAACACTATGGATTTGACACTGATTTCGGCTGTTTTCAACCATTTTCACATGGGGCCCCCTGTGCACCCCCACCCTTGGGGCGCTAGGGGGGTCTGACCCCAGCAGTGTTTGTCCCCAGACTGTAAAGCATACTGGTGTCAATTGCTCAAGATGTTCCAGTGGGGCATGGAGGACGTTTTGTTTTGCACCCCTTCTCGTCCCCACATCGAGGGGGGGCCGAACGGCGTCGGGAGCATCACCGCTCGTCTCAGCGGCCCCAGAAACCATGGATCCGAAACCGATTTCGGCTGTTTTCAACCATTTTCACGTGGGGCCCCCTCCGTACCCCCATCCCCGGGGGCGATAGGGGGCCCTGACCCCTGCAGAGTTTGTCACTAGGCCGGCAGGCATCCACATGCCGG
This sequence comes from Lerista edwardsae, assembly GCA_029204185.1. Classification (NCBI taxonomy): domain Eukaryota; kingdom Metazoa; phylum Chordata; class Lepidosauria; order Squamata; family Scincidae; genus Lerista; species Lerista edwardsae. The sequence continues at coordinate 2,876,529 of JAJKFI010000086.1, forward strand.
GTTTGGTGCCACTCGATCCAGGTGTTCCAGCGGGGAATGTCAGACATTTTGTTTTGCACCCCTTCTGGGCCCCCACGCCGTGGGGGTCCCAAACCTGGACTCCAACGGAGTTGGGAGCGTCGTCACTCGTCTTGGCAACTCCAGAAACGACGGATTCCATGCCAATTTCAACCATTTTCGACCATTTGCATGTGGGGGCCCCTGTGCACCCCCACCCCCGGGGGTGCTAGGGGCCCCCGACCCCCGTAGTGTTTGTGGCCAGGCTGCAAGGCATGCACATGCTAAGTTTGGTGGTAATCGGTCCAGGCGTTCCAGCAGGGCATGGCGGATGTTTTGTTTTGCACCCGTTCCCGCCCCCCACGCCAAGGGGGGGGCGAACTCGGACTCCACCAGTGTTGGGAGCGTCGCCGTTTGTCTCGGCGACCCTGGAAACGACAGATTCTACACCGATGTCGGCCGTTTGCGATCATGTTTATGTTTCAACCCCCCCTGCACCCCCGGGGGGTCCTAGGGGTGTGTGACCCCTGCAGTGTTTGTTGCCAGGCCGCAAGGTGTATGCATGCCAAGTTTCGTGTCGATCGGTCCAGGCGTTGTGGAGCCTATGCGGAACATACGTACGTACACACAAACGTACAAACGTTCTCTTTTATATATATAGATTTTTTTGGGAGTCCCATGGAATTCAGTGGGGCTTACTTCTGAATAGGAATATCTAGGATTGCTCTGTTATTGTTCACTTAAGAGCCCTCAAGTGTGATAAAATTGCTATACGGGAAGTCTTTATTTGAAAGCGCTTATTTCTAGTCATCATCTCTTCAGTGATGTCACTTACTGCTTAATGACATCACTTCCAGTCCTCAGTGGGTGCCATGAATGTTATTTGGCCTGCTGTATGAAATGAGTTTGATACTCTGGCTTACACAGATTCAGGGGATCTTGCAACAGCAATGGAACTTTTTTTTTTTCCCAGAGGAAATACACATCCAGTTGTGGGTTAATAACCAGTTGTGGTTAACCTCTACTCCATGCCTTGCCTGTAGATGTTGCACAGGATGGATTCTTGGTCTGATTGTGTGAGGCAATTCCTGTACTTGTATGAGTACCAGTTTTGCTGCTTGAGGTTTATTCTGTTGACCCCAAGTCCCCTGGGGATGGAGTCATCCTGTCTTTCCTTCAAGTTTCTTGGCCCTTAGAATGGATGAAACTGTGCTTTGTTTGGCGGCAGGTTTTGGGGTCATCTACAGTAGTTGGTTATTTCACAGTAGAGACAAACTCCTATTATTCAAGCAAGTTCATATCTGGTCACTTGAACCTAATTGTCCAACGAAGGAAGAAATTGGATTCGGGGTGAGGTAGAGAAGAAGAGAACAAATTATTTTAATTATTTGAACTTCAGATTAATTAGTATGGCCTTGGAGATTGTCTGGCACAAAACATACTTCAGAAAACGTTTTGTTTTCTGGAGACCATGTTTCAGACTAACTTGGTTATGTTTATAGTCAAAAGACTTTTTTGTACAAAATGCAGTTGTGAGGTTGTTGAATGAGCATGGCATCACCTACATGCAGAAGTAATTTGTGTGTGGTTTTAAATTGCGCATGGGAGCACTTTTATAAGTAAAGTATTTTAAAATCTCCTTCTTGTTTGAGTTCACAATAAAGCATTGGGAGTTAGACCAGTGTTTCTCAAACTTTTTAGGTCCGGGACCCACTTTTTTGAATGACAATCTGTCCAGGACCCACCAGAAGTGATATCATGGCTGGAAATGCCATAATTGTGATGCCAGAGCCCGCTGCTTTCCTGAGAATGCAGCAATATGGTGGGTCATTTCTCATCCACTTTCCAATAGCAAAGTGAATCGGAAACAAAGAAACCTATTTACAACCTTGACATATAATAAGCAAAACAACCCACGCACCTCCCCCTTTCCAGCATTCCATCATCCCATATTTTCAAAATGGCTGTCCTAGGTGCTTCGCAACCCACCTGAAATCGGCCTGCGACCCACTGGTGGGTCCTGACACACAGTTTGGGAAACACTGAGTTACACCCTGTTCATAGTTTTATACAGCTACAAAGACTGAGAGAGGGATATTGTTTACGCAGGTAACTTGAGAATTGTGCTACTTAAACCTCCTGAGCTTTGATCGTAGCCCAGCTGCATCCGAATGAATTTGCCTGTTAATGCCTCTTCTGCTGTCCAGACAGTGCAGGGAAAGGATGCGTCTCCACCATGGGCAACATGCATCCTGGTGGTCACATCCCTTTTGGAATGTAGTCTTCTGAGAGCCAGGATGGTGTTGTGGTTAGGAAGTTGGGCTTAGATCTGGAAGATCCAGGTTCAAATCCCTGCTCAGGCATGAAGCTTCCTGGATGACCTTAGGCCGGCCTCTTTCTTTCTCAGCAGCACTGACCTCACAAGGTTGTTGCGAAGACAAAAGGAGAACTATCTATGTACACCACCCTGAGCTCCTTGGAGGAAGGGCAGCCTTATGCAGTGGACAACATGTGGGCTCTTTCATATGTAGTCAGGAGAGGGAATTTTGGCAGGTGCAGCTTTTCTCATTCCTCTATGACAAGCTGCACCTGCTGGGATCCTGCATGATGTTATAGGAAGAGGAAACCCTCCCCTGGCTGATCCAGCCTGTCAGGATTGTTCACATAGGACCAGTTATTTGCTGCATGCAATGGTCACTCACCAAAGGACTTTTCAGAAGGGCTTGTTTGCTTTTACATGCTTGTTTGCTTATGATTTAATTTCCCATTGGTTCATGCCAGAACAAAAGCATCTCATCGGACAAATTAAAAAGGCATTGGTGGTAGGTTTTTAGGAGTGCTGCCCTGTTCAGTATTCCTCTTGCCTCCCCCTCAGTTTTATTTTTCCTAGAGCTATTCAAATATTGTTTACACGGTGAAGAGCAGTGGGGAGGTCTGATAGCTTGGCTGGTGTGAGATCAGACAGCGCCCTCTAGTGAGGGATCTGGGAAGGGAATCCACAGGCTGCTGTTTTGTTACTTGTTTACTCATGTTCAGTTCTCTGGCTCCAGTTACACGCTGGCTGATCTTACTGGTGCAGAACAGGCTCACCTGATGCGTCACTCCTACCTGCAAAACCCACTGACGCGCTTTTGAAACATAATTTTGCGTGTGCAGTGGTGAAACCTTATTTAAATACCTACATGTGCAAAATGAAAAGGGTGGCTGACTGGGGCCCCTTTTCAAGGATACTTACACTGCTGGAGCCCTGCCCACGAATCCCATTATGCACGGACACCCGACTCCCTCCCACTTGCCCCAGTTTTTCTTTCTTGTAATTCCCATTCCATGAAATCCCACCAAGCCTCTAAGGTACTCAGGGTGGTGTGCACAGTTACCGTCTCCCGTTTTATCTTCGCACAAAGAATCCTGTAAGGGAAGTGAGCCTGAGAAAGAGCAGCACCCAGTATGGGCCTCAGAGATGAACAGGGCTTTGAAACTGGGTTCCCAAGGTCCAAGCAAGACATTGTCTCCCATGTTCCACAGCACTTAAGCAGCACAAAAGTTTGTTGGATCTCAGGACAGGGAGGAGATTTGGGAGACTCGGAATCTCCCACAAAAGTACAGAGACTCAGAACCAGTGATGTCATGCAGGGGGAACGCGGGGGAACTCAGTTCCACTAGTTAAAATTAGGGCTGACTCCGCCCACTTCACTCTCCCCCCTCCCCCCTCCCAATTCCTCTGCAATGAGCTTTTCTTCTTGGTTGGCCGGCACTCAGAGGGTTAAAGGCAGTGATGTCATTCAGGGGGAACTGACCAGAACGGATCCTAACGGGCTCCGTGGCTGGTTCCGGGTTCCCGACAAGTGCCAATCAAAAGTGAGTTCCTGTCCCTAAATCATTTGAATGACACCACTGCTCAGAACCCCATCTTATGGTTAGTCTAGTCCCAAGTGATGGTTATTTTACTGATCTGATGGGCAATACTGTCATGTAGCCAGTTTAGCGAGGTCTGTCGGGTCTGTCATTCCAGAGTCTTCCAGGCTCGGCCCTTGAGTTTTTCGATTACGACACCTTCAAGGCAGGATGTCCTCCTCTGTCACTGTGTAACTCAACATCGTCAGCCTTCCAGATTCTGCCACCATCTTCCTGCTTTCTGTGATCCCCTTTCTGGCTCTATGTGGGGAATGGGCAAAACTATTTCTGGAATGAAAAGTTGGCACCTGCAGTCCTAGGGCTACTCTAAAATGTGCAATGTGTCATCTACCAAGGAGACACGAGTTGGCAGCAGCATATGCACCCATTGACATCCCATTTGGGCCTCAGCAGATTTTTTTTTTTTTACCTTTATTGGCATATAAATACAATAGAAAATTAGGCCTCAGCAGATTCAAATGCTTGTTGAGCATTTGTGGATTTTAAAAAGGCCTATTTGAATTTAGCAGAAATGTGTCTTGTGAGATTTTCTCCCTGGCCTGCTATTTTTTATGTGTATATTTTAGAGTGTGGCAGCCACTTCTCATGCAACTACTCCCACTGGAAATCTTGGCAGACCAGCATACAGTCTAGCGCTTGATTTTGCTGATAATTTATCAGCTGCCCCTTAACAAATAGTCCTTTTCTGTGCCTGCTTGCAGAACTCTGAATGATGAAGGGTTGCACTAAATGATTTGAACATGGATAGCCTGTGTTGACCTTGTGCACTTGCTAGAAGCCTTTGGATTTCAGGTACTGAGGTTGAAGAAATTCTTACAGAGACCTACGTGCTCAATTTGCTTTTATAATGAATAAATATTGAAAGAGCTGCAGAGGTCCTGGGCTGACTTTGAAGAAGCTGCCAGGTCAGGGGTAGATGATCGCTGGTTCCAAATTGGTTTTTGAATGTAGCAAAGGTCAGCGGTTTATCTGGCTTGCACTGGAAAGGCTTTCTTCTTTTTTCTTTTTTGTCCAAAAGGCACTCCATCTGGCACTGATAGGCTTGGCTGTGACGTGCGTCAGCAGTGCATCTAGGCGAGGGCAACGGAGAACTGTTGGCCTCAGACAACAGATTGGAAGGAAAGAAGGCTGAAGCCATTCACTCAGGTGCCAGTTTTAAGTACACATACCTGGGTGGGGACTCCCATTGAGCTTACCTAAAGGCAGAGGTGCAAGCTGCACATTTTACAAGTGTCTGCTTGGAGTAGTTCTGCACATTTTGAAACAAACACCTTGTGTTTACCTTGCAGCACTAATGAAGAGGAAGAAGGGGCAACTGCAGGGAAGATTTGGCAGGTGGGAGGGGCTGATTAATCACCCACCTGTTGATTTTCTTCTTCTAGACTTCTTCTGGCTCCCCCTGCCATTTTTCCTCATCAGCTCTGAAAACAAAAATATGCACAGGTGGGTGGGGAGAGAATTGACAAGTAGAGGAAGGGCTGGTAACTCTAATCATCCACTCATTCCCTGCAAATGCCTCACATTGCCATCAACTGCTGTCAACCCTATTGGTCTGTGGACCGTTGGTCTTAGTAGTCTGAGGGCACAATGCTAACCAACGTTCCAGCTCTTAGTTGTGCAAATGGGGCCTGTTCTGCACTCCGCAGTGTAGTAGTAGTAGTCACGGAGGCCTCTTCAAGGTAAGGGAATGTTTGTTCCCTTACCCCAGAGTGGCATTACCCTTATCCCAGTGCTGGAAAGTTGGTTAGGATTGCGCCCTAGGACAGTGTTTCTCAAACTCTGGGTTTGATGTCAGGTGGATTACAGAAAGCTGGGAGTAGCCATCTTGGAAGCTGCCAACCTTACTCTTGCGATATTCCTTTTTGCTATATTCCTTTTGGATTACAGAAAGCTGGGAGCAGCCATCTTGGAATATGCCAACCTTACTCTTGCAATATTCCTCACAAAAACAGTGAGGATCTTTTTTTTTTTAATGGATTTTAGTTAAGTGCATAATATTTTGTCCTAATCTTGCTTTCTGTCAGGGATGTTTTATGATTGTACAACCACAAATGTTTGCATGCAGAAGTGTCATTTTATTAGGGCACTTCCTGTTACGACATAACTTTCAGTTTAATGACATCCAGTGGCCCCTGACACAAGTGCCATTCTAAAAAGTGGGTCCTGGTGTAAAATGTTTGATAACCACTGCTCTAAGATACTGGGTGGGGGAGGTGAAGTGGGAAAGGAAAAATTCCTATCCATAGGCTGGTTCCAGTTATATTTTCCAACTGGTCCTGGCTCCCCTAGGAAAGGGGTATGAATGTGCATCTTGCCCCCTCCTGGAGTGCTGAAAATTATGCTGAATTAGTGGGCCCAGCTATCGGAAGACATGTCTAAATTTCTCCTGAACCTAAAAGATCTCATTGTGAGAACACAACTGTGCATTGTGAAAGACAAAGGAATAACTGGGCACAGAGGAGTAATTTTCTGTGGTTTTTCTCAGTCACATCAAGCTCTGCGTTTGGATCCATGTGTGATATGACTAACTGTGCTGGCACAAACACAGCCAACATAACAGAGTGAACACATAAAGAGTGAAATCTCGACCAAACACTGCAAGGTCAATCAATCCACTCCCTGCCCTTCCCATTCCTTTGATTGGTCCAGAAGCTTATGGGCAGAGGCAGAGCAAATAGGAAATGCAATGTAGTAAGCTGGGCAGATTGTAGGTGGAGCAAACAAGAACATAAGGTTGGGTTATTATGTTCTCCCTTGTGCTTCAGGGTGTGTATTTCAATTTCTCAATGCTCCTGTTGCCTAAATCCAGAAGCCACCAGCACATGACTTGCTTTTTGTTCCAGATCTTTGGGGGGGGGGGTATCTACCATCAAGATAGTTTTTTGATAGTAAACTCTTTACTGTTGTTCCATACAAGTGTAGTAAAAATGTTCCATTCTCATACAGAATGAGAGAGGAATGGTTGTAGGAATTGCCAAGAATGAATCTTGTGCCTTTAACTTGAATATTGTCCTTTCTCTGCAGAAGTCCTCAGGTAAAGCTTTTTAAGACATGGGAAGATGGTTACAGGTTGGTAATGCACACTAATGCAGATCAAGCTGCTTGTTAAAGATACAGGAGCAGCAGGGACCAGTAGAAAAGCTGCAGCTGAAGAAAACGGATGAGAATTTATATGCACACACATCATCTCATCACCTGGCAACAGCTGGGACTGGAATAATGGTGGGGAAACATGCCAGTTCTCTATGGGTTTTCCTGCCTGCACAGCCCCTTTGCTTCTGCCAGTTTGAAATGAGACCAGCTCCTCATTGGGGTTTGGAATTTTCTGGCACTATCCAGCTTCTGATCCTCAATAGCTTGGGCAGTGATTTTCAACCACTGTGCCCTGAATGGTTCAGAGATGTGCCACTGGTGTTTGGATCAGCTGAAAAGCACTGAAAAACCCTTTTAATAACAAATTGTCCCTCTTCCTCCACCAGCTAAGGAGCATAGACAATTCCTGAGTACAGTTGCCCTGGAAATAGAGCTACAGACCCCAGAAGAGTCTTCCGGAAGTGATGTCACAAGAGGCAAAGACCATAGAGAAGCCTTGAGATGAAAAGATGGATACAGTTGAAAATCACAGGGCTAGAGGCAGGAACAGCTTTTCAGAGGGGATCCAGGAATTAAGACACCTCTCCATCAAACAGATCAGTTCAACGGGGATTCAAGTTTACTGTGATTCTCAAAAATGTTAATCCAGGCCTCTCCAATATAGCCATGAGAAGAGAATGAGAGACTCCCTCCTTATGCTGCAACATACAATTGTTGCGGGCTGGGATCCTGATGTTCAAGGGTAAACTGAGCGTGAAGATACAGGAAGCGATGCTTTCCCACCTTATCTGACTATGATACTATGTACCTCATTGCTGAGAGATAAGTTGGACAGCCACATTTGGATTGGCCCTGTTCCTGTGCCTTTCACAGCAGCTTCACACACAATGTTAGCAGGTGGCAAGGAAAAGTATTATATCCCCTACAATTTATGGGGTTGTTGTAAAAGGCATAGGAGCAGATCCAGTTTTTTTAAAAGTACTGACTCCAGAATGAAGCCAGGAAGAGCCCAAACGGAGACCAAAACTCATGACAAGACGGAGGCCAAAACCTTATTACTGAAAATGGGGCAGGGGTTCAAAGGACGTGCAGCATTGCTCCTGTGGAGTTGCTACTCCAGTGCTGTCTTATGAAGTTCCAGCTACTGTTCCATTCCACACTGTTCCATTCCCCCCTGGAGAAACAATCGGAGATAAGATTGTTGCCTAGTCCCAGTCACCCTGCGTGCAACAGGCTATTGCAGGGTTCTGCATGTTGCAAAAAGGACCAAATGCCTAGCAAAATAATATACCTGAAGCTACTTGATGTGGGCACCTTTATTATTGTTCATCTTTATATTGAAGGCACAGCAGTCCTGCCTTCCTTTGTATTTCGTCACCTGAACTGCTGCACAGAGCACACTCCATATATGAAGCTAGATGTTGGTTTGTTACTCGTTCATGACTCTGATTGGGAGAGGAGGGATTTCCAGTTGCATCCAGGAGAGTATCTAATGGTGAATGAAAGATGCGTTTCCTAGACTTCTAGCGTCAACTTCTAGAGCTGATCTGAAATGCCTCCCCCATTTTTCCAGATGGAGGGGTGAAGAAAATGGTATGTATGTATGGCAATTTTTGCCATTTGGGGAACTGAGAATTTTAGGGGAGTTTCTCAGCCCCCCCTCCAAATAACACCCAGGGCTGGCTCAGATAAACCAGCGATTTTCAACCAGTGTGCCGCAAATGATCTGCAGATGTGCTGCGGAAGTTTGGGGGAGGGTCATTTGTTAGGAGGGCCATTGGGGGATGTGAACACCTCACAAGCAGCCTGGTGTGCCTTTGTCAATTGTCAAAATAATTGATGGTGTGCCACTTGACACTTTTAGCACCTTACCGGTGTGTCATGAGATGAAAAAGGTTGAAAATCCCTGAGATAAACCATGCCAGCATTGTTTTGTGACACGTGGAGGAGTGAGAGTGTGCCCCTCTGCCTGCCCCAGGATTCTGTTTCCAGCCTTGTGCTGCCAGCAGGGGCCAGAATCAGAATTGGCTTCTAACCTTGCGATTGAAACCATCTCTTCAATAATTCCAACTGGCCACCTGTCCTGGGCAGTGCTAATCCAAATTGGCTCTTTAGGAGGTGGGAAAAATGGGGAGATCAGTTCACATTTTCAGTGGGTGGCCCCACAATGTTCTTGAAGTTTGGTTAGAAGCAGCTTTTTACTGACAATTGGCGACAGCAGATGTCCTTTTTAAGAATAAAGCAATGCTACTTTCTTTTCCTTCCACTGTGCTTATGCAGGTGGCAGCAGCAAAAGCAGCACTGGAGGCCTTTCTGTTGGTCGGTTCTACCGAACTGCCATTTCCCCCACAAGTCAGTAGCGTAGCTGTGGGGGCAGTGGGGAAGTATTGCAGGTGCTGCAGTTGTCAATGCAGTTGCCATTGCTGCCCAGAATGGCTCTGATGGCCTTGAGTGGGAGGCCACTGAGTGGGAGGGCCCCTTAGTGCATTGTGGCCCCTGTAAAACGTACCACACCGTCCCTGTAGCTGCACTAGTACCACAAATCCCTCTGAACAATGCGACGTCATGATGTAAACCCCTTCCAGCAGCATTCCAGGACTAAAATGGGCAACTGGTTGGAGCTGCCACCTTGCAAGAGGCCACAAGAACACACTCACTCTCTCTCTCTCTCGCTCGCTCGCTCGCTCGCACGCACGCACGCACGCAAGAATTATCTGCCCTCAAAATGCCTCCTGTTCTGCTTCTCTTGCCTTGAGCTTTTATTGCTGCTTTCATGCTGTTTCCACCCCAGTGAAGTATTGTTGGCCCCAAGGTGTGTAGGGCTGCAATCCTCTGCGCACTTTCCTGAGAGTAAGCTCCACCAAAGACAATAGGACTTCTGAGTAGACAGGCACACAGTTGTGCTTGTGAGCAAGGCTGGCTCATGTTATCCCAGCAGCACAGGAGCCACGACAATGCTGCAAAGAAGTCCTGGACCACATGGGAAGAACCCATGCCACTGTCAACCCTTGGAAAAACTGAGTTAATATGGGGTGGGGTGGACCCATATCATGGGCCACTCTGATGTAGGCAAAGAAGGGTGCTGTGGCAGACAGCACCCACACCGCTGCAGTAGCGCGAGTACCCAGCTTTGTTTGGTGTAGAGTTTGGCACTGGCAGACAGTTTTTGGCAAATAAAACTAAGAATAGGCAAAGCCAGGTCTGAAACAGGCAAAAAAGGCCAAACTGGCAAGCCCTGCACTGAGCAGAGGGAAGCGATGAGGTGAGGAATGGCAGGGCGCGCTGCCGGAGGGAGAAGTCCCGTCTATGTGGCGTTCCTGAATTTGACGCCCACCCACCTTCCCTTTGCATACAAAAAACGTGGCGCGCAGCCTCGCTGCTCTGCGCCGCGTCTGCTTCCAATGAGCACGAGCAGGGGATGCTGGGAACGGTCTGCTCCCACAGCCGCGGCAAGGTGCGGGGGGAGGGGGTGCGCGCTGCATAAGTGAAGGGGAAGGACAGCCCGCCCGCCCCCATCCCTCGATGGGGGTGTGCTCACACGCAGAGGCGGCACTTGGGGAGGGGGATTCAGGCAGGGCGGGGGGGGGGAGGCACGCACCACCCTTGCCGATCGTGCTGTATGGAATTCCTGCAGGATTTTAGGACGGCTTGATTTCAGGATCAGAGAGCACGCAATGCTGTGTTCATCGCATACATCAGACGACAAATGCTGAAAAGCCTTCATTGAAAACTGTTGTGGGGGGGGGGGGGCATATTTGGTGCTGCTGGAACCGGGATTGGCGCGTCTCCGAGTGCCGGCTCTGTGCTTAATCCTTGTACGTCAGTAACTGTGGAGTTGTAATTGGGAGTTATTGCAACATCTAAGTCTGGGCTGATAAACCACAATAATCCAGACTTGGGAAGGAAATCCCTTGTATAATGATTCTTGCCATGTCGCCGAGGTCGGATTTTCTGCTCTCCTTTCCACTCTCTCTCGCATCTGTACGATCTCGGCTAGTTCAAGGGACGATTTTTTTAATCTCTTTGCGCCACCTGCTGTTAGAAGCAAAGTACTACCCCATTTTAGGTACTGTACTAAGAAATAGTGGAAAGAATATAGACAGGTGGTGAACTGGCTTTTTATTAACTGGGTTTTTATTAATGAGCACAACATAGTTACAATGGCTTTATAAAGTGTAGGTTTATTCTTCAGGAGGATGAGTGATCACATATTTTGAGCCCCTCAGGGCAGTTTCTCAGCTCTTGCTTTCTGCTGGGTTGCCAGCAAAAGTGATCCAGCACAGCAGTCACTTTATCCAGCAGGAGGAGGAAGGGCCCTGGTGACAGGCAAAGGTGGGGATCAAGAGGAAGGCAGCGTGCCATAATTATCATGCTACTGGTCTCAGTGGGCTGTGGTTTGGGGAGCCTGCTGTAGAACAACATTGCTTGATTGATTGACTGGGCAAATGCAGCCTGGGCTTTCAGAGAAACAGAGCTAGACCAATTCATGGAGGAATTCTATCCATGGCACCCAGGTGTGGTGTCCATGTGCCATCTCCAGGTGCAGAGGCATCCTGCTTGCAAGTGGGCAGTATCAGGAGCTGGGCATGCCTCCCCCTCCTGCACGGGGGCTACCCAGAGGCACCTGGTGATTACAGAACGCTGGACCAACTGGGTCTTTGGCAGAATCCATCAGGCCTAATCTTGCAGCCTTGGTGGAATCTGGAACCTCCTCGAGCAACAATCCCTCTGTGAACACATCAGAACAGAATGCTCAGTGTCAAACTGCCTTGAAAGACGGCCACAGTGAGGAGCCCAGGCACACACTCAACATGAATAGGGCCAGTGAGTGTATCTGTTCTTGGTGACTTGTGTTTTTAGCCTGTCCTCTTTCCCAGGTATTCAGGGAGGAGAGAGAGAGGGAGGGAGGGAGAGGGAGAGAGTGATGATGATGTGTCAAGGAGGAGAGGCAAAAGAAACTTCTGAGAGGAAGTGAAACTGGGAGGCAGAATTGGGAGAAGCTCAGCTGTGGGCCAGAATTTCAGCCACTGGGGTGCTGAAAATGCAACCTTTACATTCCTGGTTTAGTGTAGCTCTGTTGAAATAGCCTCCTGTTTCTGCATTGACCAGAATGGGGCAGGATATGTTGGGGATATGCACTCTGTAGCCAGCCAGCAGTACTTGTCAGCGGCTTGGTGGTGGCGGCACAATACAGTCACAGTGGAGACAGCCATTCATTTTTTCCCTCTGTGGTTTTTCTATCATCATTAGACTTCTTTGAAGGGGCAGAGGCTTAGGGTCAAACAACTTATAACAGGAGACAGCTGATGGATGTAACTGGTTTTTTTTCACCCCATCATAGACATTCATGCTTTTCTCCTTTTTTGCAGAGCTGATTGCCACTAAACATTTGACAGTTCTGCTACAAGATGAAGTATTTGCAGACTACTTCAACACATTCCTGAATCTTCCTGTGAGTTTCTCCAGCAACATGGGATCTCTTGGAGTCTCTCTCTCTCTCTCTCTCTCTCTCTCTCTCTCTCTCTCTCTCTCTCTCTCTCTCTCTCTCTCTCTCTCTCT
>JAJKFI010000086.1:2893124-3024118 GCA_029204185.1 Lerista edwardsae
ATGATGATGATGATGATGATGATGATGATGATGATGATGATGATGATAATAATAATAGTGATATGATTCTTGGCCAAAGTGCTTGCCAGGTCTGTTGGATGCAGGGATTTGCTTCAACTGGCCGTTTGCAGATTGGGTGCAGATCTATGTAAATGTTTCTTCAAGTGACTCGGCCTTCACTTCTGCTTGACAGCGGAGATGCTGAGATGGAGAAAGGCTGATCAGTGGCTTCTTGAGAAGTGCATTTCAGGCAGCCGGGGAATGTGGCGCTTTCGCGCCTTCATGCAAGGAATGGCAGGTGAGAAGTGCAGCACCCAGAAATGGGCAAATAGTCACACAGGGTTGAACTCCTTTTCTTGACCGGTGAGATGAAAACGCCACAAGTGGAGCATCTGCTTTGACCGCAGAAGGTCCCAGGCTGATCCTTGATATCTCCAGTTAAAAGGTCTCCAGTAACAAGTCTAGGAAAGAATTTTCTCTGCAGCCCTGGAGCACTGGAACCAACTAGGTTAGACAACAGTGGACCAGAGAGCTGAGTCAGAACTGAGTCTAGCTGGACCAGAGATCTGAGTCAGAACAAGGCAGCTTTGGATAGCTCATTATTTATCTTCACCCCCTAACATCTGCCTGGCTCCTTCTGATGATAGATTAAATGCCTAATTCAGTGGTTCCCAAACTCCTATGAGGGGAGCCATGTAAGTCCTTGCAGGGGCAGGGCAAAGGCAGCAATGCAATCCCCAGGATTGCACTGCTGCCCTGGCCAAAGGGGCTTTTTTAAAGACTTACCTCTGACAGCACTGGCATCGGGTGTGTGTGTGTGCCCTGGGGAGCCCCATGCAGGGTTTGCGATTGCAAAACCAGAAGTGGGTCACAATCGCATTTTAAATGCTTTTTGAGGCTTGGGGAGCCCTCTGTGGGCACACCTCCCTGATGCCAGCACTGCCAGGGGTAAGTCCATTTGGTCAAGGCAGCAGTGTGATCCCGGGGATTGCATTGCTGCCTTTCCCCTGCCCCTTCCGCTTAAAGGGGCGGCAGCTGTTGCTCAGGGTGGTGGGTCACCTGAGCGACTTTGGGAAATACTGGCCTAATTAAAAGTTCACTTCTGTACTCTATTCTGTCTCTAAGGGTGAAGAGAGGTTTAATAAAAAAAAAAAAGAGGCATCTGCAAATTTTCAGATGCAGTGAGAACAAGATTAATAATATGTATGCACTTTATAAAGTGCAAATGGCCAAGAATGTGTTAGTGATGTTATTCCATAAGGTCAGTAAGTATGATTATCTCCACATTGTAGCCGAGAAGGAGTGACTTGTGTAAGGCCATCTAGTCATGGCAGAGGTAAGATGCGATGGGCACCCTGCAAGTCCTGATTCATAGCTCAGGCAGCAATCCTATACCCAGTTTCTTGGGAGTAAGCCTCTTTGAACAGAGACTTATTTCAGATTATTTTACCTAGGATTGTGCTAGCAGCCACTTCTACGTTCCTCGCATAAGCACATGTGCCAGCCAATCAAATGCTGTCACCATCACTCCTGCCCTTGCATTAGATGGATCATTTTGCGGGCCAGCATCTGTGTTATATTTTGAAAAATAAATGCTTTAAAAAAATTTCAAGACTGCATCCAAGGTTGATGGAGTTTGAGCTGTTGCAGAAGTTGGTTTCTGTTGCAGACTTACAGATCCTTTGTTCCCAGAGGTCTGCCCTCATAAAAAGAGGCACATATGGGTCATTGCATTTGTACTTCTGTGCCAGCTGCCACATTTTGGACAGATGACATATCTGGCTCTTTCCATTTCTTGGATCTTTCCATTTCTTACTACTCCCCTTCTCTTCACACCAGCACAGGGTCCTTCTAGTGGCTGCTGTTGGTGTTCTTTCATCTTCTTCGACTATGAGCCCTTTTGGGGAAGGGACAATTTAGGTATATGATTTTTTTCTGTAAACGTCTTTGTGAACCTCTTAGCTGAAATGCAGATTCTTAGCTGAAATGCAGAATATTTATATAAATATTCTTGATGATAGCTTGCTTGGCATGATGACATGGGAACATCAGATACCAGCGGCTTTTAGGGGGGAGGGCAGATTTTGGTTCTTCAGAGCACCTGCTATGCACAAATTGGGTCATAGAATCCTTCAGTTTCCTCATTTGTCCTGTTGCTTGTTAGCCTTTTACTCTTTATTGTGTGTTTTTATGTAATGGGTAACAAGCAGTAGGAAAATCAGCAAATCGAAAGAACATAAAAGCGGAACAGAATAAAAATGACTTCAGGCCACACCAGAACGCTAACTGGGAGCACTCCATTCATAATTCAGTAGGAAGGAAGGTCCATAATTCCGGCACCACTACAAAGAAGGCCCTGCCTCTGGTTGCCAACCAAACTTCAGAAAATGACAGTCCCTGCAGAAGGCCCCCCCAGCCTACATGCCCCCTTGTTCTTGTAAAGATTTTTACTTCCTTCCTACCTAGAAACAGTTCTTGTTTAATAGCTTAGTTGTGCAAGTGACTGTTGTGTGCATTGCATTATCTTTTGATCCACATCCCTATTATGATACGCTTATCCCACAATAAAAAATAACTATTGCTGCATCTATAGCCTTGCCTCTCTCTTCATTTCATGCCATTCCATTGAGCTGTGCCAATGAGCCACTGTACAGTACTCAGTCTCAGTATACTCAATAGATTCCCCCTGTATGCACTTTGAACATACTTGGTAATTAAATGGCATTCCAGAAGCTGCATTAAGGAATGATAATAGTTTAATATCAATGGAGGTTTTGGCAGTTGCCACCAGAACAGTTTACAAAGTGCATTTCTTGTACCATCAGACTGGATCTTATTTGCAAATACAGTGGAGATCTTTGTGGAACATGATCTTATGACAGCTAATAGAGGGACCATAGATGTGGCATTGTCTAGATACTGAACAGCTCTGACTTTATGTTGTATCCTCAGGAGAAGAGCTGACCAAGTTCTGGCTAGCTGTGGAAAGGGTACTTGGGATTGATGAAACAGACGAAGCCCAGCAAGACCTTTACATATCCCTGATCCAGGTATTGATGGCCACACACCTGCAGGAGGGCTCCGTAGTTGTCACTCTCTGTAACACAACCACTGGTAAGATGCACAAGTTCATAGATATTAGATCAGCAATCTCCTAACATGTGCCATGAGAAGGCAGCTTATCTGCTGCAAGGAAATCTATTAATGAAATAAAGATGGATTCTGGTGAACCCTGCAGAGGAGGCTGCCTAGGACCACTTTCCATTCATTCACTGCAGAACTACTGCCTTCAAAAGAGGCTGCTCATTATACCTGCATGATACACTGAGCTGGGCTTGCCTCCTTCCAGAAAGACTAAGAAGGTCCTTGCTGGATCAAGCCATCTAATTTTCCCATTCTCCAGTGTTCATTGCAGAGTCAGTGTTCTTAGGTGCTGGGATATACCCAAGCAATGCCCTTAAGAGTGGGTACTGCTCAAAGCACCAGGTACATTGCCTGCAGGACGCATCTAGCAAAGGCTGCGTTCCTGGAGGCAAAGGCATCTATCTTGTAGTGCTTAATGAAAGTGTGTGGAGAACTCCAGATGGCTGCCCTACACACAGATTTGAAAGACAGGGAAGCCCTCTGATCTGTGGAAAACAGAATTTACTTTGGTCATGAAGGAAGGGTCCAAACTTAAGGTCACACAGTCCTCAGAAAATCTACACAAATTCTTTGCCACATAAATTTCTTTGCTTCAGAAACCCTCCTTGCAGAAGAGATCCTGACCAGAAAGATGGTTTTAAGGGTCAAAAGCCTCAGGGACGATATGGCTATGGGCTCAAAGGGTGATCTAGCCAAAGCCCTAAGAACCAGGGGGAGATCCTAAGGATACCCAGTGGATGACTGGTGGATTGATAAGTGCAACACCCTTAATAAATTTTTTGACATGGGGGTGTGCAGGCAAGGCCCTTTAGGGTACCCAAGAAGAGATGCTATAGTGGATACCTGTCGTTTGAGAGTAGCTATGGTGAGACTGTTTCCCAAGCCTGCTTGAAGGAACTCCAGCAGGTCAGCTACCTTGGGATTAGAGGCAAGGACCTGATGTGCTATATACCACTCTGAGAAGACCCTCCAAGTATATGAATAGACCCTGTTAGTGGAAGGCCTCCTGTCTGATAACAAGGTCTTGATGACAGCATCTGAGTAATCTAGACCAGACAAGCCCTCCCACTCAGTCGCCAGGCTATTAGATGTAGAAGCTTGGGCTGTGGGTGTGATATTGTGCCCTGGCTGAGGGGAAGGCAAAAGTGGGGAAAGACCAAGAGCTCCAGGTCTGGGAACCAAGGTCGTCCTGGCCAGTGAGGGGCCACTAACACTAGCTTGGCCCCTTCTAGCTTTAGCTTTACCAGAACCCTTGGGATCAGGCGAATGGTAGGGAAAGCGTATAGCAGATCCTTTGGCCACCTTAGATAAAGGGCGTTGATTCCCTCTGAGCCCTCGTTCCTTCCCTTTGAGAAGAACTGGTTTACCTGATGGTTCTCCTGGCTGGCAAAGAGACCCAGGATCATGGTCCCAAATCTCCTGGTCAGCAGCTGGAATATTTCTGGGTTGAGACGCCACTTGGCCTGTGGGACGTCCTAGCAGCTCAGCCAATCTGCCGTTGTGTTGTCTGTGCCCCAAATGTGTTCTGCCCTTAGGGAGGACAGTTTCCCCTCGGCCCAGAGGAAGATCTGACAAGCTAGGGTGTGAAGGGATGCTGAGCGAGTGCCCCCCTGTCTATTTAGGTATACCCTCGCAGACATATTGTCCATGTAAATCAGAACTGATTTTCCCTGAAGGACGGGACTGAACCCCTGAAGGGCAAGGAATACCATCCTTAATTCTAGCCAATTTATGCTTCTTTTTGACTCCAGAGCAGACCAATGTCCCTGAACCATTTGAGTGTTGAGGTGAGCCCCCCACCCCCTCAAGCTTGTGTCGGTGAATATGAGCCTTTCTCTCGTTAGGCAAATGGGCAAGCCCTGAGATAGTCTGAGGGGCTGATCCCACCAAAGGAGGTCCCTTCTCGTTGCAGCGTTCAGGGAGATAGACCAAGTCCAGCCCTGGCTATGAGGGTTTGGAAGGGAAGGAGAAAATGCTGGAGAGACCTGGCTCGGAAGCGGGCCCAAGAAACTATTTCCTGGCAGGACGTGAGCATCCCCAGGAGGCAGGCCAGGGTCAGAATGTCTGAAGTGGGCGACTGGAGGACCTGGGACAGGAGGGATGATATTCTCTCCCTTCAGTCCTGGGACAGGAACACCATGTGAGTCTGGGTGTTTTATTACTATTATGCCAATAAAGGTTTGAATTGAATTGATTGAGTCTGGGTGTTGATGAGAGCTCCCAAGTGTTCCAGAGACTGAGAAGGCAGGAGGTGGCTCTTGATCAGGTTTATCAGGAAGCTGTGGTCGGAGAGACAATGGACAGTCCTGTTTAGGTGACGAGTGGTCTGTGCCAGGGACCGCCCTTTCACCAGGATGTCGTGAGCAAAGGTGGGCAAAGGTGAATATGCCCTGGAGCCTCAGATGAGCAAGAAGGACAACTGACACCTTGGTAAACACCCTGGGAGCTGAAGGCAGGCCAGATGGCAAGGCCCGGAACTGAAAATGCTGATCCAGAAAGAAAAATATCAGGAACGTTCTGTGGCAGGGGCGAATTGCCAGGTGTAGATAAGCATCCTGCAAGTCCAAAGACGCTAGGAAGTCCTCCTTGTCTATGGCCATGAGGATGGATTTCAGAGTCTCCATCTTGAATCTATGGCATCTGAGCCACCTGTTCAGCCACTTGAGATCCAAGATGGCTCTTCTGCCCCCCGACCTTTTGGGGACCGTGAAGAGATGAGAGTAAACCCCCTACCCCCTTTGGTCCCTCGGAACAATTTCGATGGCACTCAGTTCTATGAGGTGTTGAATGGCTTGCCAGGTCTCTGCCTTCTTGATGGGAGACAACGGAACTCATGTTTGTACAAATCTGTCTGGGGACACTGAGCGGAATTCTATGGAGTACTCTAGGCTCACGGCCTCTAGGACCCATCTGTCTGATGTAATGTTGACGCAACACTCTGCAAAGGATTGAAGGCGACCGCTCACCTGCTGAGAGGCGATGCCTTCGGCATCATTGCTGCTTGGGTTTCTTGCTGGAATTGAATCCAGTGGCCTGGGACTGGCGCGGCTTGAAGTCGGACTTGCATGGCTGCCAGGAAGAATGGGAGTCCTGAGAGGTGCCGACAGAGGAGGCTCCCCCCTGCTGCCAGAAAGGGGCGAAAGGGCCGCTGGAAAGGTTTGGGTCCCTGTCTGGAGCCCTTGCCTTTCTCTCTGGTGGGTAGAACTTTCCTCTTTCCTTTGGTCTCAACCAGAAGGGGATCTAAGGCTTACCCCCCTGAAAAGGGTCGCCCACTATGTTGGCGTGGGAGGCCGAGTCGACATCCCAACTGCACAGCCACACGCTGTGCCGGATTGCTATGTTGGCTGCCATGGCTCTGGCTGACTACTGGGCAGCATCGAGTGTGGCATCAGAGGCGAAGGCAGCAGCTAAACCTATCTTCTGCAGGGTATGCTTGGCTTGGGGAGGAATATCCAATTGGCGGAGCATGTCCCTCAGCCACAAATAGGAAGCCCTAGCAAACAAAGAGCCAACCATGGGGGCCGTAAGGGCCAATTCGGAAGCCTCGAAGGCCCTCCTTGCTGCCAGTTCAATGTGCCTGTCCACAGGATCCTTGGGCAGGCTCTCAGAGTCAGTGGGTAGCACAGAGGAAGAGCCTAGGGCTGCAACAGGGGCATCAACAGGGGGCAGCTGGAGTGCATAAATTCTGGAGACAGGTTGTAGAACTTGGCAGGAGGCTTATGTGGCTCCTTATTTTTGGCTGGGGGTCCCCACTTCTTGTCCACAACCATCTTGAATAGCTCCGGGATAGGAAAACCAGAAAGGGGCTGCTGTTGAGCCAGGAAGGCAGCAGAGGCCCCCCAGGTCTTATCTGCCGGTGGGTCCTTGGTCTCCTGTTGTTTATCCAATTCGAGAACGCTGATGACCTTGGCAGCCATTTTATTAAATGCATCAGGTGAGAGAAGACAAACCTTTTGGGCCTCAGACTCACATTCTTCCTCAGACAGCTTGCCCTCCTCGGCAGAAGACAGGACAGACTCATCCTCCTTGTCCAGATTAATCTCAATTTTCGAAGCCAGACTGTTGCTGCTGAGGGATCTGGCCCTCTTTCTGGGACCAGGCGCTGCTGTGCAAGACGTCCTTCCCGCTGCTGCCGGTCGTGGCTCGATCTGGTTGCCTCAGAGCTAGGCTAAAGGAGCCCTCCATGTGTGACGCGCCTCATCAAAATGGCGGGCACATGGGAAACGCGGGCCGGTCGCTGCTGGAGATGCAACCTGAGATGGCCCACAGTGCTATCGACGGGTCCTGGGGGCAGGCTGGCCAATTCCGGTGGTGCCGTAAGGCCAGATACCCTGCTTGAGGTTGCAAAGCACCAAGGAAAAAATTCTTCCTTTGTGGCTCCGTTAGGAGCACCCCAGATCCACTGGTGACTAGCCAGGAGGCAAAGTCAGACTGGGCACGTGTGGGAGCCCCTCCCCTCAGCAGATCTCTGTTTCCTGACTTGCCTGTGAGAGGAAGAGCTTCCCAGCCCCTAAGAACACTGACTCTGCCATGAACACTGGAGAACCTCTCCCTCGCCATCGTAGCCATTCTGATCTGGGAACACAATACAAAGGCATCACCTCCTCATTGCTTCCACTGCAGGGAATGGCTACCACAGCGAGAGAGCAAAGTGGTTTGCACAACAAGGTAAAAGGTCTTGCAAAACCTAGCACCCCACTCCCCCTCTAGGGTGCTACTGGGGCTTTTGTCTTGCTCCCACGTAAGTCGGGTCAAACAAATACAGCTATGTATGCATTGACCAGTTACAAACTATTCAGGCATACCGCCCACAACTCAAAAGATTTGCATTTTTTAAAAGACTGGGATTGTCCTGTGCCAGGCAGAATTTTTGGTAAAACAAAGTTTGAATCCACACCTTTCTAAAAGTGAATTGTTTGTTTGTCTCTGTTTTCAGCCCAGTGTATTACCTAATGAGGTTAATTTGCACCATGGTCCACAGCACAGTTAAGGTGGAGCACTTGGATTTAAGCATAATGCAATTCTCATCCTCAGATCAATGTCTTACGCCAGTTTCATCTTCCAGTTTCAGACATTTAAAACAAATGTAGTCAAATTGACATCATTCCATCTGATTGTCTTTATATGCCAAATTTCAATTCTGAGATATGTTATAGTTCAATTCTAGCACAGTGCTAGAATTGAGTTGGAATTGCATGAATGTGGAATCCTTTTGTCCTAAGCTAAAACCTCGCCTATAGGCTGTCTGGTAGAGAAGGGGGGGGAATGATGGACTGACTCCTCCTCTGCTTCCTGATCAGCTGATTGTCAGGATTTTAGCTTTTTAGAAAAAGTTCAGAGAGTGTTCCATTTTCAGGCTTTGGAAGCATTGCAAGAATGTGCAAGATCTATTTAATCAGTAATGATCAACAGAAGGGATACAGGGGTAAAAAAGTGTATGTGTACCTCTCAGCCCTTTCATATTGTCTTCTGCTGCCTGACAAATGTCTCGTCTGCCTCCAGCAGGGGGCAGCAATTGGCCTCCAAGTCACTACGGTATTAAAAGAAAGCGCAGCTGGTGAGCAGCAAGACCCCACTGTTGACTTCCGTCAACCAGTGAATGAAAGTCTCTTTCTCAACTTCTTTTTTTTCCCTTTCTAGAATCACTTTTGCAAATCTCCGGCTGGCATCCCCTACAGGCCCGCACGCGGAGGGAGATCCTGAGCGAGATGCAGAAAGTGGCCCTGTTCAAGCTTGAGAGCTACTGGCTCCCCAACTTCTACATTCACTGCAAGCTGAGCATGGAGAACGAGCCCAAGTGCCTCCACCTGCTGGAGGAGTATGAGGACCGGTTATGCAGGGCAGGCCTGCCTAGACCGACGACGCCACCCCCGCGAATGAGCATGAGGGTGAGCAGCCCTGCAACCAAGTCCTATTGCAGCCTGAAAAGCAAGAAGGAGGTCTGGGATCACGTCAAAGGCAGAGTTATCCGTCAGAAAAGAGCAAAGCGCAAAGAAGGCGAGCCCAGACCCCACAAGAAGGCCAAGTCCCCTGGCAGCAGTCCAGGAACAGACAAGAAGAAGCAGCAGCGCAAACAAAGCACGTCTGGAGACCGCAAGAAATCAACCTCACCCAGCACCTCGCCAGCAGACAAGAGGAAGCAGCGCAAAGAAAGTGAGGCCAGTCCCCATCCGAAGACCAAGACTCCTAACAGCAGCCCAGCAGACAAGAGGCAGCAGCTCTCTGAGAAACAGGCCTCGGGGCTCAGCTCTGGACCCACAGATGACACCAGCGACATCGACGAGGCGACCGGTTCGAACGAATCGCCAAGCTTCAAGAGCAGCCCAAGCGACTTCCAAGCATCCCCTTCCTCCAGCGGCATGCCTGAGATGAGCATCATCCGGCGGCTGCGCTCTTCCACCCCCATGGTCGCATTTCCTTCCATGCTCGCTCTCAGGACCTTGGTCACCTCCCCCTTGTCCTTGGCATTCCTGCCCTGGGTGCTGATTGCGGAGAAGTGTGCAGGGCGGCCCTTCCGGGAGTTTTTGCTGCGTCGGAATTGTTCCGTGGAGGTGCATCTTCTTGACTTATGGCATGACCTTGAGGACTTTCTGAGCATGATGATGTGCTCCCTTGGCGAAGGGAACATCCTCCTGCGCCACGTGATGGGCGAAAGGATCTGTGAGCTCTACCTGGTTCAGAGCAGCAACTGGCACCTGCCTTTGAAACTAACCACACTCAAGAGTTTGCAGAATCTCTTGCCTTCTGGACACGTCATACCCTGGGTGCTAAAGGCTCAGAAGGAAATCTGTCAGGTGGGAAACTCTGCATCTTCTCCTCAAAGGTTAACATCGTGACACATACTTGAAAAGTCACCCAGTTTGGTGGGGGGAAAATGCATGAATTGCAATCAGGATCTAGTACAGGCCTATACAACGTAAAGCCCATGAGCCAGTTGGGACCACCTCTCTGACTTTGTAGCTCCTGGGGGGAATTCCATGTATCCAGTGTGTAGCTCCTGGGGAGAATTCCATGTATCCAGTGTGTAGCTCCTGGGGGGAATTCCATGTATCCAGTGTTTTGTGGCCCTTTCCCACCTCTTTGTGAGAATGTCTGTGGCACTCCCAAACCCAACAGTGGAAGTGGTAGAATATCTCCTTTGCTTCTCCCCTCCCTTGATTCAGTGGAATTGGTATCCCTCTTTCAAAACTGTTGCACATAGCCTGGCTGCACCCTTGACTCCTTCACTGGTGTGAATGGCTGGGAGAGTGAAAGCACTATGGCCCCCAAGCACAGTGACTTGGGATACAGATTGAGGGTGGGAGGGCAGGGGGACACAAATAGGGGACAAAAAAGAGACTGAAAGAAGAAAAAGGAGAGAACCTCCGCTTCAGTCTGTGTTCTCGTTTTCCTTTCAGATACTCAGCGTCCTCTATGAGGAATTCCTTCAGCATGACGACAAAATGTTCCTGTTTTATGTGGTAAGGTGGAGCTGCGGAGCCAATGTGGGGCTCATTACATGTCCCCAAGTTGGTCAGAGCTTGACCAAGGGCCATGTCATGCGTTACTTCTTGTGTTCAGAAAAGGCTGCTCTCAGCTGGCCAATTGTATGGCTTGAGTGGGAGGGAGAGATTTCTATAATCGGTCTTCCCAGTTTAGGGTGTGGTGTTGGGTGCTCCCCTGTAACGTGGCAGCTGGGCATCACCTGTGTTTTCTACCTGGGGAAGAGAAAGTGTGTGTAGTTCTGGGGGAGCAAGAGTGTCCTTTCTGATCTAGAGTAAGTATCAGTGTGAGATTACAGGTCCGCCTGTATTAAGGGGTCTGCCTCCGACAGCATGTTGTGTCGTACCCAAGGGAGCCTGAATCATCTGGCCTTTCTTGGGCATGGAGATCCAATCACATTGTCCCTGAAAGCCAGTCCTTGTGGTAAAAGGACTCCAGCTCAAGGCCCCCCCAGGCTCTGGCCGCTAACTCTGGATGTGAAACAACTTCGGCTTCCTCTCACTGAAGCTATTTCTCCTGTTGCCTTTGTGCAGCAATGGGATCTACAAACGACCTGGGGAAACGGAGGGCGGGACTTAGACGGGACTACCGTTTGATTGGCAGCCCGTCCGTGCACTTCCGTTTTCGTTCCGCTCGCCCCGCGGCCATCCCTGACCTCGGAGGGGGTGCCTGCTCGCCCAGGGGGGACGGCCAGGCGAGCAGGCGCCCCTTCCGAGGCCAGGGACGGCCACGAGGCAAGCGGAATGAAAGCGGAAGTGCACGGACGGGCTGCCAATCAAACAGTAGTCCTGTCTAAGTCCCGCCCTCCGTTTCCCCAGGTCGTTGGCAGATCCCATCGCTGCCTTTGTGCCTCACTTTACACAGGAAGGGAATAAACTCTCACAATGTGCAAATAGGATAAAAAGAAGTGGTGTGTGAGCCAGAACTCTGGGTGTCCCCAGTATCAAGCCCTTATCGTATGTCTTTTGAGTTGGCACAGATACGGGTTGAGCACCTGTGCACATGCACACTGTTTATACTGTTTGCTATTTCAGAGCGGGAAGGAGAAGAAGCCCCCTGAAGAGGAGCCGTATGAAAAGGATGAGCGCCTCCGACTGATCAGGAGGATAACTGCAGCTCTGCATCTGAGCCAAGCCTTAGCTGGAATGAGAGATTTTGATCTGCTCTTTGGAGAACACTGGGAATTACTGGGCACTCAGGACCTGAAAATGGGGGGATCCATTTTTATGGACCTGGAGCCTATTGTGTACAGGATAGGTAAGCCTTTCCTAAGAGTACCATCATGGTTAATTTTCTTGCCCAAGAGCCCAATTTAAGCCTTCATGGAGATGGCTACTCGGGGAGAATCTATTCTATAAACTTAGAGTGATTTTACCTGTCTGACTGTCATGCTATTACCTCCTAAAACAATCCTGGGAATCAGAGTTTTGTGATAATTCACTCTCGGAAATTCCTTACCCCACTTCACAGAAAACTACACTTTCCAGAGCTGCCTATGTAGAAGGAATGGCTGTGAGACTAGGTCTGTGGTGGAAATGTGCCCTTAGAGGTCAGCCTGTTGAGGATAATAAGCAATAAGACAGCCACAGGTTTGACCATGTGTCTGCTGGATGAGTTTTTGGTTAGGCAGCTGTGGGGGCAGGAAGAGGTCAAACACGCCAGGGAACAAGGCAAAATTAGATGTCTGGATGCAGGAATCATATGGGCCCACTGCTTGTGTTCTGGCAGCACAGCATACTTTATGGCTGTTGCAAAACAAGACCCCCCCCCCATTCTGTGCAGTCAGACTGCCACCATAAGTGTGGGGAATGGTGGAACAGGGAGGGCAGTGGAGGACAACGGGAACAAATGTTCGCTTCCCTGGAGGAGCTTCCAGAAACAGGAGACAATCATATCTAACCATGTTGTGCAGGCATGATGAAACAAAGAAAAGGGCTAGCAAAGGTCTGTGGGCTAATAGGGGAAAATGGCCCCAGCCCAGAAAACAAGGGTATAAACCAGCTTGCAGAAATGTTGATTGCCAAGACTGAGGCCCAGGCCCACAGATGCAGGGGACAGAGCCTGGCAGCGCAGAGGTGGGGTTGACTTGATCAAGAGTGGGATGAAGCAGGAGAGGGTGCCATCTGATGGATAAAGGGGAGGAGCCTGGCAACGCTTGGCACCTCAGGAGTGGATCTTGATAGGCTTGGCAAGGTGGGTGTGGTTGAGGAAAAAGCAGGCAATCTCCAGCCAATCAGCAAATAGGCTGCAACCTGCCTCCATTGATTCTGGCCCTTCTCCCTGAAATAGTAGTGCTTTCCCTGCAGATCGTAAGAAAGAGGCTAAGGGCCCAATCCTATCCCCCATAAGCCCATAGCATGCAACAGTGCCAGCTGAGCACATGTAGCATGTCATGGGCTGGGAAAGCCCAGAACAGGTACATAAAACTCTTTTCTTCCTGGAGGCTGCCTGGTCCCCCATGAGTCTCCTCAGACCTACACCAGGGCTTTAGCTGGCATGAGAAGATTCCTAGGGGTGGATCTGGGTGGGGAAGGTTGCTCAGCATGTGCTGCTGCCAACAAAATCCTCCTTGCTCTCAGCCAGGCCCACTTCTACCCCCCCCCCACTGCCCCCCACTGACTTACTGGTGGCATCAGCAGATAGCAGAGATTCTGTGCATGGCTTCCAGGTGTTTGTAGCTGCAGCCCACCAAACAGCAGAGTGATTTTCACTCTGCTGGCCCCGGACCTACAGATTGTGAGATCCACCACCATAAATCTAGCATAGGATTGGACCACAAAACTTTGAAACTTCAGGTCAAAGTGGTGGCCAAGACTCTGATCCAACAGGCACTTTTCCCACATCCTCACATTTAACTCTGCAAATGGTTCAGTCTATGCACTGAAGACATAATGTGGAACTGGGTCCTGGTACCCCCCTCCCTGCCCTGCCCCACTCAAGGAAATAACAGAAACTTCCTTGAGAGGGAGAGACCTGGATGAAGCTGGGGAACCCGGAAATAACCAAGTGTAGCATTTACTTTTTGAATCAATTGCGTTTATCGGGGCAGCCACTGTTTGGGGCATTTACCCCTCTCAGATCATTGGCCACCTTAAATACTTGGCCTTTGCCTCAATGTTTTTGTTGGTGTGCAGACGTGCATTGGACGTCCTCTGGTCTCAAATCCCTCCATTTGATCTGTAGAAGTTAAATCTCTGCATGGGTATGTGTGTGTGTGTGTGTGTGTGTGTGTGTGTGTGTGTGTGTGTGTGTGCATCTGGTGAGGGCATCATCTGAGGCAGATAAATATATGTACAGTGCCACAGCATGCTTCCCTTTTGTCTCCCCCACTGTCCATAGTAAAATTGGCTTCCATCCACATAGTGAAATAGTTGGAATGTTTGAATTGCCCTAATAGTTAGATCACTGGATCCACTGCAGGACGTAACATTCATTAGCATGGTTTTTTTAAAAGCAGAAGCTTTTGTGGCTGGTTAATTTATGTATGACTAATACATCTGCTTCAGAAACTGGTGCAGGACAGGCTACTGCATGAATATAGGAGACAGCTGGCAGAGGAGAGCCTTCAACAATGTACAGTGCAGTCAACACAGGAGACTTTTAACTAACTGCTTTTAACAGAATCCCTTTGGGGTGATGGCAGTGTAGGACCACTGAGCCCCCATCTCCTCCATGTACACACACACGAAGTATATGCACATGATGCTCAGTCACACAGAGTCACCTGAACACCCCTGTGTTCTGGATACAGGGCCAAAGCACTAGGGAGTCATCTCTGTGATTTGTCTCTGCTCTCTTACCGATAGACTACGGCAGCATGTCATTTGAGGAGCTGACCGATCAGAATCCCAAGATGGCTGTGGAAATGCTCAGCGAAAACTTCAGGGAATATTGCCAGGCGTGTCCTTCAGGTGGGATTTCCATGTTCCTGGGGCTTTGGAGACAGAGTTGAGTTTGAGCACAATCCTATACTTGTGCTGCGCCGGCGCTGCACTCTTGTGCCAGTTCACTATTGTCACAAATGTGCCGTCAGGTGCGACTGCGCCAGCGAATCAGGCGCCGGACCAACGCAAGCAGCAGTGCCGGCATGCGGTCGTGCACCGGTCAAGTGCCAGCAGCGTTTGGTTGGTGCAGGACATAGCAGAGGGCATTCCAGAGGCATGCCGGGGGCGTGATGGGGCAGCGCTGTGGGCAGCAACGGGGGCGTTGACAGATGACAGCCGTCGTGCCAAATCCTAAGCCCTGTCCCTGGCCAGGGTGGCCCCGATTCAGGCCGCTGCTGCGCTGACTGACCTGCCCCTGCAAGTCAGCAGGCGCAGATCCGAGCAGCCCCGTAGGGCTGGCTGGGGCTTACCTGGGTGCAAGGGGAAAGCCTCCCCTTGGCCTTCTGCTGCCTCCTGCTGGGCTTAGGATACAGCCCTGCTGCGCCAGCCTTGCTAGGCCGGCGCGGCTTAGGATTGGACATCTGGTTCACAAATGAGTAGAGAGGTTAAGGGAGGTCAGCTCCAGCAGTAAAAGTTTTGCAGTGCTGGCAGCTCCAGGGCTTTGGAGCATTGAGCTACACCCTGGAAAGAGAGCGTCAAAGAGAGAAGAAAATTTTCCTGCAGGCAACCTTAAATGAAATTGGTCCCTGCTACTTTCACAAGGTCTTGAAAAGTTATTAGTGGGTTGAAAACTTAACTGTGTAGCCTCAAACTCTATGAATTCCTAATTGTTGCCTAAGATGGACTCTTGGAGCTATTAATGACAAGGCTTGCACTCACCTGGGCATCCTGCTGCCTTCTCTTTGCAGGGATCTTCACTCGGCCTATGAGTACAAGAAGAAGCTATCACTGGGCCAGATCAAGTTTCTCCTTCATGAGGAAGGGGCCCGGCTCAAGAAAGGCCCTTGTAAAGCCCAGGTATTACAGCATCATGTCACAGAGAGATCTCTTGCTGCTTCCTTCCTCCTTCTACCACTCTGTAACTGTCTTCCGATACCAAATCCCCTTTCCGTCTTTTCATAGACTAGAGGCAGGCAATTGATTTTTCAGTGTGCCTGTACCCTGCACACACAGCTCAGGGTTTAAAACTGTTGTAGAAACCCACAAATTAAACCATAGGTGACAGTGGAACACAAGGCTACTGTAAAAGCCCTAGGAAATGATGCCTCTCTTTTGCACGCTATCAGTTACCTGGAACAACTCGTAACCATGGCTCCAGCCATATGGTATCTGAAATCTTCCCCGGATCTGCCTCAATGGGGGCAGATCTCTGTACTTAGAAAAATAAGGATCAGAAATGTTGCAGTCAGGATCAGTGGACATGCTGTGCAATATTTGGGTTTTTCCTTGTTTGGAAATGTCTGGTCCAAAGCAGTGAGGATGGCAGGAGGAGTTAAGTCATAGGCCATATGAAGAGGAGGGCGATGTCAAAGGGGGCATATCTAGAAGAATCTGAAAAGGGAAGTTGGGAACTTGGTCTCACAGAAGCTGGAGTTTTTCTTCAGACAGTGCCTGTGCTGCAATCTCCATTTATCACATTTGTATCCTTCCCTACCTCCAGTTCAGGACAAAGATACTGGCGTTATAATCCCATATCATCCTGTCAGGTTCACTTGATGGAAAGGCAGTGAGTGGCCCAAGCTCAGTCAGTGAACTCCATAGGTGAAAGAGGGACTTGGCCCAAGTCTCCTGATATGAATCTCATACTCTATATCAACTACACCACACTGGCTCTCATAAGGCCTAGAAACTTGATTTGCAGTGCAAGTGGAGATTTTTAGGAATCAAGACACTGCAGAATTCTGCAGTTTTGCAAATGGGCTTTTTGAAAGATTAACTTAGGACTCATAACATTAGACTGTAGAATGATCGAGAAAGTGTCATTCTGTTTACTTGTCCCCAATTCCTGTTATAATTTGCAAGCTCAAAAATAAGTTCCTATGTATAAAACTATAGGCTTTGCTTGGAAGAATGGATGCACTCAGCTGCCTGGTCTCTGCTTGCCTTTTTTAGAGTATTAGCAGATGTGTTGCAGAACTCCATCCAGCTGGACTACTTCAGGCAGTTCCTCAAGTTGAACAACGCTGAAACTCTACTATTGTTCTGGTTAGCTGTGGAGGACATAAAAAATGACTCCAATGCCAGGACGCAGCGTATTCGGATCAACGACTGTGTCAGAACTTACTTCTACAATGTTATCCCACCTGGTAGGCAGGCCGGACTCCTATTCCGCTTCACTCGCTGGCAAACCAATCTGTAGGCCACAGAGATACTCTGAGGTTGCAAGGTGAGGCAGGTCGCTCCTGTCCTGCCAACCACAGGCATTTCCACTTCTACCCCTGGCATATTCAACCAGGATATGGAGTTGCAAGCAGAGGGAGAAGGTTGCTGGGGCTCGTCGGTTCGACTCTGTCAGACTGTTGCTTCAGCGACTACACTGGCTGCCGGTTCCTTTCCGGGCCCAATTCAAAGTGCTAGTTTTGACTTTTAAAGCCCTTTACGGCTCGGGTCCGGGGTATTTGAGGAACCGTCTCCTTACATATAGTCCTGCCCGTACTCTTAGGTCATCTGGGGGGGGCCATTCTGACTGTGCCGCCACCAGGAGAGGTGAGGGGGATGGCGGCCAGGAACAGGGCCTTCTTGGTGGTGGCCCCCCGACTTTGGAATACCCTCCCCTTAGAACTAAGAACTGCTCCCTCTTCGGCAATATTTCGGCGGGGGCTGAAGACTTTTTTATTTAAGCAAGTCTTCAATTGTTGACTGGCTTGCATTTTTACATTTTTTATCTTACATTTTAAATGTTATCAAATTGTATTTATGGGATCCACGGGGCTTGCTCATTTTAAATTTTTAACTGTTCTAATTTTGTTTTTTTAACATTGTTTTAATTTGTTATTGTGTTTTTTTAATGTGAATGTTTTAATATTGTAAGCCGCCTTGGGTGCCCTTGGGGCAGAAAGGCGGGATAAAAATTAAATACATACATACGTACATACATACATACATACATACATACATACATACATACATACATACATACATACATACATACATACATAAAAAGGGCTACATTACTGTCCTGGGTCTCAGCTTGGCTGCACCTTCCTCCTGATCTGGCCAGGCCTGAGTCTTTGCCTGGAAAGCAGTCAGACGGCTCTCATTTGCATTGTTTCTGGGTCTTCATGGAGGTGCTTCCGCCTGACCACCCGCCTGTTTCACCATTACATCGTTCGTTCCCTCCCTGCCGGCCTCTGCTTGCTTCTCTCCTTCTCAGTCAGCTTCCCCAGATGCTTGCCTGCCTTTCTGCTGGCTGCATCTGGACTGATGTCTTAGTTCAGAGCCCAGCTTAGAACTGACTTTGCCTTGGTGTCAACGGACGCTACTCCGTCGTACCACTCTCCATGCTGCCATGTGCCCCAACTCATGCACCCTGACCTTGCTCCTTCCTGTGCACGGGCCATTTAAACAAAGCAGGAAATGAAGAGCATGCTGGGACCATTTTCAGAATCCTCTGCATTTCCTATTTTGTTTGAAGAGTCTGTGTGGAGGAAAGAGTGAGCTGGCAAGGGCAAGATTGCTGCGTACCAATCGTTGGACTGTGGAGGTCTGGCCCCTGCTTTCCCCCTTTGCTCCTTCCCCCTCACTGTTTAAATAAGTATGAGGAGAAGGCCGGGGGGGGGGAGCAGGTTGGTGTACTCTGAGGCTCAGAACCCAGCAATCTTGCCCCCTTCCTTCCTTCACAAGGCTTTGTAAACAAAGGAGATGTGGAGGCTGCTGGGAGAGGCCCCAACATGCTATGCATTTCCTGTTTTGTTTCAAGGGCTCGTGCCAAGAAAGAAGCAGGGTAAGATAAGGGGGCAGTTTTGTCTGTGGTGGCCTAGAGGGAGAGAGGCATCTGTTTGCTGCCTCTGTGGATTGGCTCCTGCGCTGCTTCTAATTCCAGATTCCATCCTCCCAGGACTTGCATTTCGGTTCCTCCATCCCAAACTAGTTGCAACGCTAACAGCAACTTCCGGCTTCTGCCACCTCAGTCCTTGCTGCCTTCTTTCCTGCTCTGCATGTTCCTCCTTTCGCCTGGAATGTTGGCCCTTGATTCCCAGTCAGCTGCCATTCCCTTCCGCCTGAGCTGAACTGGAGAGGGCTCAGTTATGCAAATGGTTTTCATGCTGCTCAAAATGTATCCCTCCCCGTTTCTGAAAGCTTTAAAGGGCACGAGGATATTTCCAGGAGCTGGAAAGAGACATTCATTGTCTGGGCAACCAGGCTGATGCTCCCTGTTTTGCTGTGCTTTGCTACAGCAAAGGAAATGCTGCAGTGCAACGAAATCAGGAGCATCAGCTCAGCATTGCAGCATCAACTTGTCTCCTCCACACATGTTTGAATCAATGGATGTTCCAGTGCATATTCCAAGGTGGCTATGTGGGAAATATTTGGTCCCACTGAGATAGCTACGTAGCCATTTCTGATTGGCCATGTAGCGCCTTGACGTCATGTTTTATATGTGGTCCTTGACCAGTGGTGTCATCTACTCTCGCGGAGATGGAACGCTGGGCGGGACTTACGTTTGATTGGCTGCCGGCCCGTTCGCTTCTGCCGTCCTTCCTGCTCGCCCAGGCACCCAGCGCACCCCCACCCCCGCCCCATCACGGAGCTAGGCGAGCAGCTGTGGGGCGCAGCGACCGTGGGCAGCCCGCGTGGCGGGGGGAAGGCGGCGGAACCGCACGGACCGGGCTGCCAATCAAACATACGTCCCGCCCAGCGTTCTGTCTCCGCGAGAGTAGATGACACCACTGTCCTTGACTGATTAGGATAATGTTGGGAAGAAGAACAAACTTGAAAAAAAATTGATGCTGAGGTAGCACCTGATTGCACTGTGAACAGTACAAAAATGATTTGAAAGACAGTATTATTTTGCAGTATTATTGTGCCCCCACCCTGAATAATCTTTTAACCCTAAAATTGTTCATGGGCCAAATGTCAGTGTAGCATGCCACCCTCTGCTTAGCCAGCATTCAGATTACCATTTTATTATTTATGTATGTGCACCTGATGTGTGATAAGATTTTTCTTATCAATGGCAGGATAGTAAAAATAGCCAGTTTGTAATGTGAGTACTTTCACACTCTGGCTCAATGGCTGCCTGGTAAATGGTCATCTGCATTCATTCAGAGTTGCCAAGTGGAAGGGCAAAGTTTAATTATCAGATACAGGAAAACTGGCATGTTTTTTTTCTTTCCCACCAGAGCAGCTGCTGCAGTGCAATGAACCTATCATTCAAGAGATTAGGACGGCAAAGGTGGTCACCGTTCCCATGTTGGTGACAGCACAAAATGCTGTCATGAAGATCTTGGAGGACAAATGGTGAGTGGGAAAGGAGGCAAAACAGGACAGCTGGCTGTGGACTGATGGCCCAGCCCTTTCTGCCACCTGTGCAGGTGGAGCACATGCTCCGCCAGCACACAAACATGCTGTAAGCCATGTTGAAACAATGTGCCAGTTAGTAGTGCTGGCAGGGAGGCCTGCGCCATCCCACCTGCGCCAGCGCAGGGAGCAGCGCATCCTGGACGCATCAAGTTCCGTGCCAGGCAGTGTGGGTGGGAGAAGGGAAAGTGGGGAGGGGTTTTTAGGAGGAGGGCAGCAACGGATGAGGCGGGTGAGGCAGGCAGGTTGGGCTTCAGAGGGTGGCGAGATTGGCAGCAGCGGCTCATGCCATATCCTGTCCCCCTTCCTGGGCCCGATCTGTTGACATGGGGCAACATGGACTTCCGCCAGCTATTTAGCAGGCCCAAATGGCCCCACTGCAGCTGCTGGGGCTTCCCCTGGGCAAGGGGAAGAATGCCCCCTTACCTCATGGAGACTTCTACCATGCACAACTTCCCCTATGCCAGTACAACTGCATTGCCGCATGGGGAATTGGATAGGATTGGGCCTTGCCATGTGTCATGGCTTCAGCTTTTCCTCAGGCAGTTTTGATTACTTGGGTGCAGAATTTTAACTTGGATAGGACTGATTACAAATTAGTCAAGAAATAAACCGGTTCCCTTGGCTAATTAATGTAGTTGCAATAATGTGGGGGGATCAATTCTTGGAAAGTCGACTGCTGTCCTATAGGTGCTGATAATACAATATGGTGCTGATTGGCCAGAAATACAGTGCTCTCATTGACTCTAGTAACTGTCAGTCAACAGATGAATGAATAGTGCAGTAATGAAACCGTGCTAAAGGAAGTGGCATTATCAGCGGTATTACTGTACTCCTTTTTGCTGCTCTCTGGCAGGTTCAAAAAGTTCCAAGGCTTATATCCTGAGAGTGATGTTTCCATTTTGTCATCTGGCAGAAGGTCAAGGAGGGGTTCTCTGGCACCCAAGATGGTGAGTGAAGGCAATATAGAGTTTTGGGTTTATGTTCGTCTGTCATATGGTTATACTGTATCCGGACATGGTTTTGCTGACTTGGCTGGCCTGAGTCTTGCCCATAAATAAGCATATGCTTGACTGGCTCAAGATACTGGATGTTCATTTTCAACAATCAGCAAAATTTGGGCTATATGGATGGCACAGGTTGCTAAAGAGATTACCATGTGACTACCAAGAACACTCTTGGGCTTGTATGAGGAAATTCCTGGCTGAGAAATGGAGACTTTTCCTGGGAAGATTACACTCCCAATCTCCTATAACACCAGAATGTTTGAGTCTTAACTCATATTCCATCAAGCGCATTTGAACAATTTCTGTATGGTTTTTCTTCATGACTCGGAGCATCACAGAACATTCAGACATGTGGTTTAGCATGCAGTAAAGTCTTTCGCAGGACTATACCACTTCAGAGTGCAGGTGTGGGAGTTGTTTGCAGTTGTGCTCCTGACCCCATTTACAACACCACTCACACATGGAAAGTGAGCATGTCAGGCTGAAAGCCAAGCAGAAACACTTCTTTCCGCACCAGCTTTCCATGTGCAAGGTTTTATTTTAAATGGAAGAATATTTCAACACACGATTCCGCCCCCTATCATTCTACATTCTGAACCCCTTCCCAGTCTTGCTTTCTCATGCATCTGCACTGTGCTGTGCACAGACTGACAATATTCTTTTCTCCAGAGAAGGGCCTGGTATGTGCTCTGTGGATTCATCAGAAGTGTCTGCAAGTTCCGAAGAGCAATGAGTTACGTGATGCAGCGCAAAAACTTTGAAGATTTCCTCCAGCGGGAACTGAAAAATGACAAGGAAAGTGCGTCCTGAGTCTTTCTTACTTTCCACAAGAATTGTTTCTAACCATGGCAGGAATCCTGAGCTTAAAAAAACCCACTAAGTCTGCCAGGGCAATGCTTGTTGCAATGGGTAGTTTGGCCCTCAGTGTATTTCCTGCTGTTGCTTGTTTGAGGCATGGGGAGAGAGGGCCCTCTGATGCAGAGTCAGTGGAACCCATATTCCTTACTTTCCGTACTTCCCTACTTTCAAGGCTGAAAGTATTGGGGGGATCAGCATGTTTTTTGACATACTGATCCCCCCCAATACTTTCAGCCTTGACAGTAAGGAAATAGCACACATAGACCTGAACAGCCACAGGTTGATTTGATGAAGCATAACCGTTGCTCTCTGATTTTAAAGAGTTCCACAGCCCTGCACCTTCCTATCTGCCTGCTCATAGAGCTCAGTATTATTTCCCTGCTGGTGGGCTTTACTCTCCAACACTACATTGCTTAGTGATTCAAGGGTCTCCTGATGTCCAAAATAGCTTCACCCATTTTCCTTACATCTGTGGCTTTCAGCCCCCAGCCCAAAAGCCACCCTGCTTGTGACGCCTTTAGCCTAGCCCTTTTGTCTTCAGTTCCTCGTCAAAGCACAGCAGACTGCCTTCGTTCACTCTTGCTCCCTGATAGCAGGGGAGCTCTCGCTTCCCTTTTCATAGAATGTTGGAGGTGGAAGGGATCTTGGAGGTCATCCAGTCCACCCCCTGCTCAGGTAGATGTCCAGCCTCTGCTTGAACACCTCCAGCAAGGGAAAACCCACTACTGCGCAAGACTGTTCCAGTGCTTGACAGCTCTTCCTGTTGAGAAATACTTTCTCATGGTTAGCCGAAATCTCCTTTCTGGTAGTTTTCAACTCATTGATTCTAGTCCAACCTTCAGGAGTCACAGAGAGCAAGTCCCCCCTTTATTTTCTGAGTGACAGCCCTTCAGGAACTAACATACCTCCCCATTGTCTTCTTTATTCCAGGCCAAACATCCTGGGCACTAACCGTGCCTTTGCCTGCCATTCCTTTTTTTCCTACTTTCAGGTTCATGTAAGAGAGTTCAAGAATTTCAAATGAAGGAATGTGAATCACCTGCCAGCAGTCGAAAGTGGTTCGGTCCATTTTACCCCCTCTTCCTCCTGCCGCACATGTAGATTCTATGAACTTCCATGCACCTTAATAGCAGAGGATAAAGAAGTAGCAGTAACACTAGCAGTAGAAGCAGCAGCTGGACACTTGGGTGGCCCATTGAGATAGCTCAGCTGCTCATTCTGGTGAAAGTGGAAGCTGATGCTGAAATCCTGTAATTAGGATTAAAGGGCCATCAGCCATACTTTCCAAGGAGCTCCTTATGGCTGCATGTCAAGCCATTGGACTGCTCTAAATACCTTTGGCGTAACACCGAAGTTCTCTTTCCCTGCTGTAAATAAGCTTACGTGTATGAAACAGAAATTATGGCATTGCCTTCGCCTAGCCTCCATTTCCCTCTCCTTCCTCCGTTGCTTTCCATGTGTTGCAGGCAACAGAGACTCCATTCTCTCATTCTGTGCGAGTGCCCTGTATGCTGATGATGCTCCGTGAATAATGAATTACAGCGGTGGTTCTCAAATCTTTTAGCACTGGGGCTCACATCTTCGAATGACAATCTGTCAGGACCCAACAGAAGTGATGTCATTAACCTGAAGTGATGTCATGGCTGGAATTGGCATCATCAAGCAAGAAAATGTTTAACTCCCCCCATACAACAAAATCAAATCACTTAAAGTTTACAATAAGTTTTAAAACTTATTTAAATTAAAGAGCAACCCTCCTAACCCTCCCAAGCAGTTGCTGGTTTTAAAAAAATTCCCCAAACATCCCAAAGGCTGAAATCCTATCCACAGTTACGCAGGACTAAACCCCATTGTCTATCATCATTAAAAGCATATATATAGTAGCCTGTTCACAGATCTTTAACATTTTCCCAAATGCAGTCACATACCAAGGTAGCTCCAAGGCTAATAAAAAAAAAACACATTGAAATGAATGGAGACCCACCTGAAATGGGCTCATATCCCACCTAATGGGTCCTGACCCACAGTTTGAGAAATACTGAATTATAGGAATAAATATTACAAAGCTGATTTTATTTTGCTGTATTATTTTGGACGTACTCGGGCTGGTGTGCTTTGCGGAGCTTCTGTCCAGAGAGGATTAACCTCTCCAGCCTTAGTGGAACTCCAAAGTAGCCGAACACATGACTTATGCCAAACCCACGAACTGCATCTGATGTTATCCCTCGTGAATATTGGTTTGCTGGAAGTGATCTGACTGGGGCCTCCTCTGTTCTCTTCTCTCATCAGATTTGCCATCCCACAGTTCACCTCTGCCACGCCTGAGCATTAACGCCCCTAGCACACGCTATGGCGTGTCTGATGACCTTGAAGTAGTGCAAGTGAGGCGCAAGATATTTACTAACCGCATCATCTCAGTCAACTTCCTGGTCAACGATCTCTATTTTTACCTGGAGATGGAGAAGTGAGTGAGGCTGTGTTGGTTCTCCTGCTATGCCCTGTTTGGTGCTCTTCTTCTTATTTTTTTTACTGTTAAGGAGAAAGTCTGTTTTAGCTTGTATTTTGTATGGGAATCCTAAACCTTCTGCCATCGCATCTACTTTTCCTCTTCCATGGTGAGGTGAGTGGCCTGTATCTTGTGTTGTAAATAGCACCATATATGGCGCTCTTCTCAAAATGCCTGCAAGTTATAGTTGATAATAACATGGCGCTTGACTGACTGTAGTGCCCCCGCTGTGCATTTGAGCCTCCCAGGTAATTGTCAGGGGCAGTTCGGAGCTGCTTCTTCCTGGTCTTCCACTAGTCCGCATGACCAATAGGGATTTCTGTGGGACATGCTCAGGGTGACCAGATACAATGGAGGACAGAGTGCCTGTACCTTTAACCACTGTATAGAAGAGGGAATTTTGACAGGTGCAGCTTTTTAAACCCTTCCATGTTGAGCTGCACCTGCCAAAATTCCCACTGCTGTATAATGGTTAAAACTTTTAGTGTAATAATGTTAGCAAGGTTGAACATATTCCCGTCTGCTGTTCACTTTGGTAGGTTCCTCAATATTCCCCGCCATAACAGATTGTGCTACTTTTGTGTATCTGAGCCAGATACCTTAGATCATATTTTACATCGTTGTCCTGCCCGTACAAGTTTAAGAACCAAATTACTTGAACCCTTTTCTCTCTTCCCTCTTTGCTTCCTTTACTGACCCTCTTGTTATACTTCTTAGTGATTATTCAACGGACATTACTTATTTGGTGGCGGAATTTATATTAGCAGTATCCAAACCTAAACTCAAAGCTTAAACCATCTCACTTACCCATAGCCGAAACTTTTTTTCCCCACTTGTACTTATCTGTGTTTGTAAGTGTAATGCCAATAAAGGTTTCTAAATCTAAATCTATAATGGTTAAAGGTATAGGCATGTTGTCCTCCATTGTCACCCCAATCCTAAGCAGCGCCGGCCTAGCAAGGCCAGCACAGCAGGGCCATATCCTAAGCCCAGCAGGATGCAGCAACAGCTCAGCGTAGGGCAAGGGGAGGTTTTCCCATTGCACCCAGGTGAACCCCAGTCATCCCTATAAGGCTGCTTGGATCTGTGTCTGCAGATTTGCAGGTGAACGTGAGCAGCAGCGACTCGAATTGGGGCTGCCAAGGCCAGGGACAGGGCTTAGGATATAGCACAATGGCTCTCATCCGTCATCACCCCCATCGCTGCCACGGCATGCCTCTGTCATCCCTCCGGTGAGATCCTGCACGGCTGGCACAGCTGATGGGTGCAGCGACGCCCAAGTGCTGGCGCTGCTGCTTGTGCCAGTCCAAT
The DNA here is from genome assembly GCA_029204185.1 of Lerista edwardsae. NCBI lineage: Eukaryota > Metazoa > Chordata > Lepidosauria > Squamata > Scincidae > Lerista > Lerista edwardsae. Next base: position 2,918,837 of record JAJKFI010000086.1, read on the forward strand.
GCCCGATTTGCTGGCGCAAATGCGCCTGACAACACGTTTGCAACAGCACTGGACCGGTGCAAGAGTGCAGCACCAATGCAGCGCAGGTATAGGATTGTGCTGTGTATCTGGTGTAACCCTGCTCATGCTGTGCTTGCATAGCTATTTTCAGCATGGGGAGACCTCTGGGGAAGAAGCAGCCCACTTTTACGAGACACCAAGTTGGATCCAAAGAAAGTCAACCATGACTGAGCACCCCTGAAATCAATGAGACATGCTAGATGTGGCTCACAGGAGTTCCAATAATTTCTAGGGGGCTCAGATGCAAGGGATGTCCTTTGGATACAACCCATGTTCAGGAAAAGTTGCAAAGTTACGAGAAATATGCTGCAATTGTGTGTTGCAGTGTCTAATCTGAGCCCAATTTTCATGTCTGGTTTTTCGTCTCTGTGATGAAACTGTGCCCTGGGCCTTGTGTTGCCATTCTTCCATGCCTGTCTGTCTCTCTGTTTTCTACCTGGTGCCTTTTCATATCTGCTGCAGGTTTTTATACTTGGCTGATTCAGTGGTCGTGCTGGCCTCCCTTGGGTTGTACACAGAAAAAGACATTGCCTTTCTGAAGTCTAAAGTGGCCATGATGAACAAACTGTACCTGAATTCAGACATCCCACCTAAACTTAAGGTAGGAGACTTGGAGCAGAGGTTTGCAAAACAGTGGGACCATGTATCCTCCACTGGATCATCAAGTGAAGATATTGGGGCTTATGCTTGGAAGAGGGGCACAGAGGTGTAGGTAGGGGGACATGAAGAAAAGGGGAGCAGAGCTCCGGAACTTCCCCTACAACTGGAACAGTGATGTCATCAGTCAGAGCATTCAGTGCTGCCTTTGACACTGTTTTCCAAAGGGCCTCAAATGACAAGCAGCGTCGTCATCCACAAATGAACTCCCGGAACACTGGGAGGGACATGGGTGTGACTTTCGCGTGATTGGCAGCCCGCCCGTTTTGTTCTGCAGCTGCCCTGGCCTCGAGGGGGGGGCTGCCCCCAGTTGGCGTGGCCCCCCACTGCTTGCCCAGGCACCCAGAGCACCCCCCACCTATCTCCCCCGGCGAGCAGGCACCCCTTGAGGCCAGGGCATCCGCGGAACGAAACGGGCGGGCAGCCAATCACGGCGAAGCCCCATGTAAGTCCCTCCCAGCGTTCCGGGAGTTCATTTGCGGATGATGACGCTGATGACAAGCTGTGGCAGGCATAGCAGGAGGCAAACAGCAAAATTTCAGAGGGGTGGGAACTTGTCTGCCCTGTCCCCAAATGGGAGGGTAAATTGCTTCATATGATAAAGTATGGATCATGCCCCCCCAGGAAGGAGAATGGAATTTGTTTGCCTCATTTCTTTGGATGACGGGCCCCAGGAGATACAGATGGTGGAATAGAACTTCTGAGTACATTTGGACCTTGGTATCCATGGAGGATTTATTCCCAGACCTCCCCACGCATACTGAAACAGACCTATAATGAAATCCGTGGGTTGGCCCTCCCTGAACCTCCCAGATGCAACTGGAAGAGTCTTCCTGTCATGTACGGGAGGCCATCTGAGGCCTAATCTCACATATGAGCTGTACCCCCATATATGGGGCATTGCAAAGTCAGTTTCACAGTGAGGATGAAGATTCTGCAACGGCCACTCTCATGTTCTGTGTTTGCCTTCTCCAAAAACAGCTTCACGTGCAGGCTTCACTTAGTTGGAAGGCAGAATCTCAATGGCTGTTCTTCTGAAAACACTTCCATTTTTTCTGCTTTTTTTTAATGGTGTATTGCTAAACTTGCCATCAGTTTTATTACATGGCCTCTCTCCCGCACCCAGGTCAACCTCACAGAAGCACAGAATAATCAAATCCGGATTTTAATCGCTGATGGTGTTCTGAACAGGACTCTTTATCATGGCGCTATAATGTCTATCTTCCCCATTTTATTACTCTTCTGGAAGAAGTAAGTGTCCATTTCCCTTGGGCTAGAGGGGAAAGAAAGAGAGTGAGAGAGTGAGTGTGCGCATGCACATATGGTCATGGATGGAGCCAGCATGCCTGGATTGGGATCTGCTGCATCTGGTCTTTCCAGCCTAGACAGCATCAAACCTAGGTGGAATCAAAATGGGGAGCAGATATAGAACAGGGACATGTGGTGACCCTTCAGGCTGGTGAGATATACTGTAACTTCACCAGCCCAGTGAAGGTAGTCTCCAGCCGCTGCATTTAAATGTCCGACAATCAGCTGATCAAGGAGACGCAAGCTGCTGCTGGGCTTTTGTTGCATCTTATCTCCTTTTCTGATCAAATCTATGGGGCTCTGCCAGCCTGAGCTGAAGCAAACAGCAGCAGTAAAGCTTGTCAAAGACATTTGCGCTTCAGCTCAGGCATCTCCACCACCACCAAAATAATGAATGCCTTTTCTCCTACCTCCATTTTTTGAGCCCTCTCTAAACAGTATAGTCAGGCAGCCACCACAAGGCAGAGTTGTTTCACTCACTGTTGAAAAAACTGGAGGAAGGAGAAGATGGCCGCCTGACCAGACGTGTATTCACCAGCTCTTAATATTGAGGTAACTTTTTCTCAGTATGCTTGCTATTAAAAGGAAGAAAAGAGCGAGAGCAATCTCCCCTGTGAACTCTAGACCTCTTAATACAACTAAGAGGAGAAAAAAACATCTTAAAGAGGCTAAGAAACAGGTTTTTATCGAACCTTTCCTCTCCAAGGCTTCCTCCCCCATTCTACCGGCTGGGTCGTCTCGGCTCCAGGCAGGCTGTAAACTATCTTCTCAGCCGATTAATTTATCAAATGAACTCCTTGACTCCCCTGCTGATTGCTCACTGCCAAGAGCATTGGAGGAATGTGATAAGCCCCAGACCAAGGACTTTCGAAGAAGTCTTTCTTTTCTACGAGAGTTAATAGGGGTAGAAGAAGTAGCTAACCCCTCCCCCCCTCCACAGGCAGATTCTTTGTGCACTCAAGAGCAGCCGGCAGAAGCATGCTTTATTGCTGCACAAACCCTTTTGGTCTTGTTGGAACGCTGCCAAAAACAAGAGAAGCTTCTAACATCTATGTATAATGAACTGATTAAGCTCTCTGAACAACTTCAGCCCACTATCAGGGCATTAGAAAAACAAAGAGATGTTCCTCTATTGTTTTCTCGTTCCTCTAACAAGCCTTGTGGTCAAGACTCTGGCTCTACACAAGCAATTCATAGCATAACACCAGCTTTCCAGCAGACATCTTCTGATTTACACTTAATATGGGTGCCATCTGATATACTACTCTTCATCCCACGAGGTGATGGCCACCTATGGACTAACAAAACTAGGATTTCGGCCTCCCTCTCACAGCTGCTGAAGATGAAAGTTTATTCAAATACTCTGTTAAACTTTTATTATCTTCCTTCCACGGGATCCCACAAAAGATTGTACATTTGCTTTCAAACATCGCTGTTGGCCAAGAGGCTTCTGGCATCTCGTTCCTTGTTGAGACAGTTCAATATAATGGCCCAGAGAGCTTTCAGGCAAATAGGATTGAAACCGATATGCCGAAAAAAAGCTGACAACATAGTGCAATCATCGGCCTATACGCCACCAACTCCTTGTTCTGTACCTACGGAGCCTAAGAAAGATCTTCCATTCAGTTTAGAAGCCTCCAGCATTTCTGAGAGCCAAAATGATATCTTGCCTGGAGAAGCGATGGAGGCCGAACCAACGACCACTGCATCTAGGGATGTTGCCCCTGTGGAAGATGTTTCACACCCCTCTCTCACCACCGTAAAGGAGAAGATGCACCCCAGGCGGCTGAACCTGTCCCTCTCTGAGGAAATCTCTACTGATTGTAATAACTATGATCTACCTACCACTTCGGCTCCCCTTTTGTTGGATGCTACTTGTGAATCCAGTCCACTTGACCCGGTGGGGTCCTCTCCCCGCACGAAGGAGACCTGACTGAATTCCAATTTTTCTACTACTCATTTGGAATTGACTTCTCAACTTGGGCGTTGGCCTGGACCCGTTTTGAAGATGCTTTCGTGGAATGTTGCGGGGTGGGAAAATAAGGCCCGTAACACTGAATTTGTAAACTTTCTTCTGGGTGCCGATATACTTTGTCTACAGGAAACGTGGGCTAAAGACCCTATCCTTTTGCCCGACTTTCAAACATTTTCTATTCCTGCATTTAGAAGAAAGAGATTTGGCCGGTATCAGGCAGGAGTGACGACCTTGATTAGGTCTTCTCTTAAAGCTGAGTTCGTCGATGAATGTCATGATTTAAATTATATTTTAGTTGTGCGTTTGCACACTCATTTTATTTGTACTCTTCTTTTTAATGTGTATTTCCCCCCTTATTCAGATAAATTGCATCTGTCCCAAATGTGGGCAACCTTAGCTCTCATGCTGGAAAGACTGACAGCTAAGTATCCCCATGATGTCATTCTTATGGGAGTTGATGCGAATGCCCGGGTCGGCAATGGCTCTGAAGTCTTTTATAAAATGCTTAAAGGAGGCAGCCTTTCGACCCTTCCATCGTACTGTGAGTACCCCAGACTTTCTAAGGATCATTGTGTTAATGAGGCTGGGGTACAGATGGCAAAGTTTTGTGTTCTTCATAACATTGTTTGGATTAATGGCCTGACATTCTTCCATAAGGCCTCAGAATTCACTTTTGTGGCCCCTAGAGGCTGTAGCACCATTGATTATATTTTGATCTCAGCTGACTTTATCACCTATGCTACGCATTTTGAGATTGGAGAGTACAAAATTAGTGACCATCTTCCGCTGTTGCTGGTATTGAATACCCTCGAACTAGCCCCTTCTACATCCTCTTTAATACCAAGGAACCCTATTTATAGTGATGATGCTTCTACTAACCTTAATACGGTTTTACCTGATTTAATTTGTTTAGATCAGCATCCCTCTATGAGTGACAAGGTTTGGATGCGTAAATATGCTTGGAATAATGATACCCTGTCCAAAGCTCAATTGGTATTGAAATCACCTCCTGCTGTTTCCCTACTGAACATCTTACACTCTAATTCAAATCCTAGGCTCCTGATTGAAGCCTATGAGTCCCTTTTAGAACTTATAGTAGCTGCCATTGCCCAGCCTTTGTCTAAGCTTCCGGTGAGAAAAGAAAAATCCCTTCCAACATCTCACTGGTTCGATCAGGAATGCCTAGAACAGAAAATGCACTCCAGAGCATTATTTAGTCAATTTAGACTATTAAACACCAGTCATGCTCTGAAGAACTACTTCGCCCATTTAGCCCTTTTCCGTGAAGTGGTACGTACTAAAAGAACTAACTTTCTAAAAAAGCAATGGGATAGACTGATCTCAGCCTCCTCACACACTAACTCCCGGCTTTTCTGGGACATTGTGACGAGAGCCTTAAGAAATAACTGCCATATTTCGCCGGCTGTTCCAATTAATCTATGGAAACCTTATTTTTCACAACTCTTTTTTGATGGCTCCTTAGATTGGGAGAGTGCTTCACCTCCCGGGTGCTATCCATCTGCCCCTAATTGGACAAAAGTCTCAGAAGAGGAGGTACTCAAATTAGTTCGTAATTTAAAAAAGAGAAAAGCGCCTGGGCCTGACGAAATAGTCACTGATTGGTTAAGAGATGATGAGAATTTTTGGGTTCCAATACTATCTAAAATTTTTACAGCCGTGAACATTTCAGGTTTGATTCCTGAGGCCTGGACTAAATCAATAATTGTGCCAATTTATAAAAAAGGCGATCGTAAGGCCCCGGAAAACTACAGACCACTCACTGTTAGCCCAATTGCCAGCACGAGCCTATGTGTGCCTACTCAAAAGTAAGTTCCATTTTTGGCAATGGAGCTTACTCCCAGGTCAGTGTGGGACTGTTTGTTTGAAGTGCTTGCCTTGTGTGAAGCAGGGACATTTCAGCAGCATTTCAAGTCCCCTTGAGCATACATTCTGACTCAGCTTCAACCTGGGGATGAGATCATCTGATCTCTGATTGGATGCTGGGGACTATTTAATCAAGACCAGAAACTGTTTAGTTGCTGGAGATGTAAATGTTGCTGTTGGAGGAGCTTTACTGTACCTGTTTGCTGTTCTTTGCTGCAAGAAGCCTTCTTCTGAGAATATAGAAGTTCTTGCTACCCTAATCTCTGTTGTCTGAGTGATTCCTTGCCAGACCTTGAAGCCTTTCCAAGCCTCACAGCTGCAAGCTGCTTCTACACTATTATCACTCCCAATATTTTAAATTTCTCGCCCAATTAGGCAAGGTACCTGGAGGCAGCCCATAAGCCCACAAGGTGCAATTTGGCAGCCCCTCCCTTTTTAGTCAGTGAGTGGAGGGAGGCAGCTAAAAAAGAAAAGAAAAAAGGAGGGAGGAAAGGAAAAAAAAACCACCCAGAGGGTCAGGTGAGGCTCTTAAAAAAAGGAAAACTGGAGGGTTAGGAGAGGCTCTGCTCACCTGCTCCAATGGATACAGGTCCCTGATATAGAAGAGTGTGAGTTGGAGGGTAGTTGGTTAAAACAAGAAGTGAGCTTATCAGTTGCTAAGTTTCTCCTGCCCCTTTGGCAGGTGATTGTTTTGTGTGATAAAATAATCTATGCTCCTTAAGTGGTGGCAAAAAACAGCTGTCACCCAGCATTAACAACGATCACCTGAGGGGAAAAAGATTGTGTGACTCTATGCAACCAACCTCTGCACACTTGTTTGCAAGCTCTCCCTCCACTTGAGGCTCTTGCAGGTTGTAGCCTTCTAGGCACCTGGCATCCTACAGGCATCCTACAAGCTAGGCTTCAGCAATATGTGAATCGAGAACTTCCAGATGTACAAGCTGGTTTCCGAAGAGGCAGAGGAGCTAGAGATCAAATTGCCAACCTTCGCTGGATCATGGAGAAAGCAAGAGAGTTCCAGAAAAACATCTACCTCTGCTTCATTGACTATGCCAAAGCCTTTGATTGTGTGGATCACAACAAACTGTGGCAAGTTCTTGAAGAGATGGGAGTACCAGACCACCTGATCTGCCTTCTGAGAAACCTGTATGCGGCCCAGGAAGCAACAGTTAGAACTGGACATGGAACAACTGATTGGTTTCAAATTGGGAAAGGAGTATGACAAGGCTGTATACTGTCACCCTGCTTATTTAACTTATATGCAGAATACATCATGAGAAAGGCTGGGTTGGATGAATCACAAGCTGGAACCAAGATTGCTGGGAGAAATATCAACAACCTCAGATATGCAGACGACACCACTCTAATGGCAGAAAGTGAGGAAGACCTAAAGAACCTTCTGATGAGGGTGAAAGAGGAAAGTGCCAAAATTGGCTTGAAGCTCAACATTAAAAAACTAAGATCATGGCAACCACTCCCATCACTTCCTGGCAAATAGAAGGGGAAGAAATGGAAGCAGTCACAGACTTCATTTTCCTGGGCTCCAAAATCACCGCAGATGGTGACTGCAGCCCTGAAATTAAAAGACGTGTACTTCTTGGGAGGAAAGCTATGGCGAACCTAGACAACTTAAAAGCCGAGACATCACCCTGCCAACCAAGGTTCGCATGGTTTTCCCAGTAGCAATGTATTGCTGTGAGAGCTGGACCATAAGAAAGGCAGAGCGCCAAAGAATAGATGCTTTTGAATTATGGTGTTGGAGAAGACTCTTGAGAGTCCCCTGGACTGCAAGGAGAACCAATCGGTCAATCCTACAGGAAGTGAAACCTGATTGCTCCCTGGAAGGACAAATCCTGAAGCTGAAGCTCCAATACTTTGGCCACCTCATGAGAAGAGAGGACTCCTTAGAAAAGACCCTCATGCTGGGAAAGATTGAAGGCAAAAGGAGAAGGGGGCGGCAGAGGATGAGATGGTTAGATAGTGTCACCGAAGTGATGAGCATGAAATTGGGCGAACTCCAGAAGCTAGTGGAGGACAGAGAGGCCTGGCGTGCTGTGGTCCATGGGGTCGCGAAGAGTCGGACACGACTAAGCAACTGAACAACAACAACAACAACAACAACAACAACAAGGCACCTGGAAATCTACCATATATGGCCCTACTGAATTGTGTTCAACTTGATGGGTCACAACTTGTGCAGACCTGCTGTAGCTTCAGACAGGATCAGTGGATATTTTCCAACCACCATTAGCCTGGAGGACGTCTTCATTCAAATGCATGCTTACAACTCAAAATCAATTATCAGAATAACCTAAAGGTGACTTCTTTAGATTTGCCTAAACATAATGTTCGCCCAATTTCATATTCATTGCTTCGGTGACACTATCTAACCATCTCATCCTCTGTCGCCCCCTTCTCCTTTTGCCTTCAATCTTTCTCATGCTGGGAAAGATTGAAGGCAAAAGGAGAAGGGGGCGACAGAGGATGAGATGGTTAGATAGTGTCACCGAAGCAATGAATATGAAATTGGGCGAACTCAGGAAGCTAGTGGAGGACAGGGAGGCCTGGCGTGCTGTGGTCCATGGGGTTGCGAAGAGTCGGGCACAACTTAGCGACTGAACAACAAAACATAATGTTTAAGGTAAACATTTAGGTTTATAATTTATCACTGAAAATTGGAGTCCTTCATGGCTTTTTAACATAATCAGTACCCAATTTACAAGGCACTAATCTTCTTTCAATTTGAACCATTTCCCGCCAGTATACTCTACCCAGACCACTGTTCCAGCCTTTCCTCCACTATCGGAGCCTTTTTGTTTTTAGGGAAACCACTGATTTTGAAAAGCAGATTTGTGCACTTAGTCTGCCATTGACTGTAGATGACTTGGGGCCCAATCCTGAGGGCCATAACTCTGGCAATATGTCTGTATCACAAGCTAAAAGTGTCGCAGACGTGCCATAAAGCATGTTTGCAACACTGTGGGAAGAGGAAGCGCTGGCGTCAGGCTGGTGCTAGTTAGTGCCTGGCCTCAGCACCAAAGGAAAGGATCCCTGATGCTCCAGCAACATTGGCAACTGGCAAGAGGATTTGGGGTGGGGGGAAAGGGGGGGAGGGGGCAGAACTTGATCAGGCCTGCTTGGGGGATGGGGACGGCAGCAGCTTCTATCACTGCATCCTACCCCCTCCAGAGCTGAGCAGCCCAACATGGGCCTCCTTGATTCTGCTTCCATTCAAACACATTACCCCTGCTAATTCACCAGCCTCACGTGATATAGGCTGCTTCACAGTCCTACAGAGAATCTCCAGCGTTCTTTTTAAAATTCCTTCCCCCTTATCAAAGCAATTGACATGCACGTGAGTGCAAGGCTATGATAGTACAAACAAAGTGTTCATTTACAAAAGGCCCTCCCATCCCAGGATCAAGCCTGAGCCACCAAGCTGAAAGCACTTTCCTCTTCCCTCCCTGTCCCAAGCCATGCGTGAAATGCAGCCCACCTGGGACTGGATACTTTTCCTGTTTTTGCTCCCTTCCTGGAACTAAAAATGAAAGGGATTGATAAGCACCTGACACCCCCCCCCCCAAATTACGTCTGGGTGATTGTGTTTGGTTTGGTAAAGGATACCCACCCAAGAGGAAGGCATGCACATATTCACGGAATGTACAGATATGCAGATGCTATAACAGATAAGAGGAAGAAAATAATGAATGCAGTCATTCTCTCGCTCAGCTGATTTCTGCTGAGGAGCAAACTCAACTCTTTGAGCGGATACAGAATGTTCCTGGATGAAAAGAGCTCTATGAATGTGAAGCGTGACTTACACCCATGGTGACCCATGAAAAATGATCCCACTTGATTTGCCTACCCCATTCTTTTTGCACCAGGATCAGCACCAGGTTGCACAACAACAAAAGGGTCTCTCCTTGTTCTCAAAAAAATATATGTGCGCCAGGACATCCCACCCCTGACATTTTCTTTCCAACCCACCCTCCTGAACTTCCTTATTATCCTGCCTGCCTTTTTGTATAGGGCCTCATGTTCCAGAAGGCAATAATGTTTATTGCAATCAAGTACGCAGGTTTCTGTATTATATAGAAGAACACACAAGTAAGCTAGCAACTGCAAGGGACAGGAAAGAAAAAATCGAAGAGTGGAGTGTCGTTCCATCCAGAGATGTGTGGTCAAGGGAGACGGGAGGCACAGCCTCACCTGAGCTCCGGGACGCAACCAGAGATGTTCCCCGGTCACAGCTGGAGCCTTTCTGAGGCCAGTAGAGGCCAGGCACAGCCTCTAAGGGCTTCAGAAAGCTTCCCGGGGGTGTTTAAAGAAACCAGAAGTGTTCTTTAAATGCCTCTGTAGATCTTTCTGAAGCCCACAGAGCCTGTGCGTGGCCTCTGCAGGCCTCAGAAAGGCTCCTGCATGTGACCAGAAGACATTTCAGTCACATTCAGAGGCCATTAGTAACGCAGAAGTGTTATGTCACTTCTGGGTCACTGGGCTTTGTGATGTTCTGTGCCTCACCAGCACAGAATGTCACTGCACATCCCTGGTTCCAACCCATAATAGAAGTTCTTAGGTGTAAGTGTTCAGTGGCCATGTCACTGTCCTGCCAGCTTACCAGCCTGGAAAGGCAGGCAAAAATGTCCCCATTGTCCGGGGGGGGGGGAGGAAGGAGGAAGCCCCAGTGTGGATCTTGTGCATGTATTTCCTCTTCACTCTCTTCCCTGCCAGGCAATGAACGGGGGAGGTTTATGGAGAAACACCACATCCCACTGACCGACAAAGAGAGAAGGAAGCAGTTATGTGGGGTGGAGTCAGTCAGTGAGAAAGGGGAATTCCTGTGGACTGGTGTAGAGGAAAGGAAGGGCGATGTTGTTTCTTCCTCTCTTCCTTCTTTGCCAGGGGGATGGGACTGTCCAGTAGCAAACTCCTCTGGGGTCCAGGATCCCAGATGTATGCCCGAGCAGGTCTGGCCCTGCCTGACCCTAACTCAGCCAGTAACAAATGCTTGGTCAAATGTGCCACATTTGGTTGTGCCAGCATAAAGCCTTGATGCCAACTTTTCCCTTGCAGATATTCCAACTGGAAGGTGATGAGGGGCTTCAAAAGAAAGCGAGAGAAATCAATTTCTCCAGTGACACCTCCCCCAAAGGCACCAAAAAAGAAATCCAGTGTATACAGCGGAGGTAAGTATTGCATGAAGCTTCCAGTGTGTGTGTGTGTGTGTGTGTGTGTGTGATATGACATATGAAGTTCTGTATGTTGTTGACCCTGTGCAATGCCATAACTTGCATCACAACATACTGTAGCCCTCCTGTTGTCAAATCCATTTGGAGGATGGCAGGCAGCTGCTCCATTCTTGCCACTGACCCAAAACCTCAGTTGCCATTTCTCCCTTGTTGGCATTGTATTTCATTTTCAGTAGTTTCCAATGTTAACTTTGTGGCAGCTACATTCATAACAAAGGACTGGTAAATATCCAAAGAGCATTTGCAAAGTATCACCCCAACTTATATTTAGTTGAGGTAAAGGTTTCTCCACAACCAAACAGTCTAGTCATGACCGACTGTAGGGGGTGGTGCTCATCTCTGTTTCTAAGCCGTTTGTCCGAGGACAAGCTTCCGTGGTCATGTGGCCAGCATGACTATACACCGTAGTGCATGGAACGCCGTTACCTTCCCACCGAAGTGGTCCCTATTTATCTACTTGCATTTTTACGTGCTTTCGAACTGCTAGGTTGGCAGGAGCTGGGACAGGCAATGGGAGCTCACTCAGTTGCGTGGTCTCAAACTCCCAACCTTCCGGTCAGAGAGCCCAGCAGCAGCAGTTTAACTCGCAGCGCCACCACGTCCCCTATATCTAGTTAGAGTTTAGGGTTAGAGTTTAGGGTTAAATTCTTAAAGCATTCACCTAGTATTTTGCACCATGAGGACAATTTGATCATATCCATTAAAAAAAAAAAATCTCCACTCCAGTATAAACATTTCTAATAACAGATAATATTCACATGTTTCCACTTACTATCATATCCTATATTAGATGCATCTGAGCCCGATGAAATCAATGTTGGTCTGCACATCAAATTGTGCTGGTGTTTGCTTTGGTGCAAGATGCCACAAATAAAAAAAAGCTTATATTGAGAATATTCCTGATGTTTCTCTATTCTGACCTATTTTCCCTCTTAGTTTGAACATTTTTATTCCCCTAGGAGCTTCTTTGGTGCCTTAGCATCTAAAAAGTCTGCTGAAGGCATCCTGCTTCAATAGCCTTTGTATGGGGATGCTCTCCTGAGAATCTTTGCAATGAGTACCTGGAGGAGTCATTTTCTGAATTGCTTTTGTTCAGCATCTGGGTGAACATAGATCCTAGCCAGTCCCCTTACTGGGATTGGCATGCCACAGTTGATTGAGCAAACCAGGTATCAATCACAGTGAACTCTCTAGTTATCACCTCAGACCACCTATTTCTTCAGGGCATTTTAAAAAACAACAGGACTAGCACCCTGCTGGAATAAAAGGCCCTGCAATGTTGACCAAAGCAGGAACAACCAAACGTGGTTCAAATTCCTCAGACAATCTAGTAACAAACTTGATTTTTTTTCCAGGCATCCTCAAGATGGCACTGTTGTGCCACTGGTTTGGGGACCAGTTTGGACCTCAGAGCTCTTTCTTACCTTGTTTTTTTGTTTTTCTTCCAAAGACCACTTCTCCAGTCCAGTACAGGGGCCAAAGATAAATGCAGATGCCTTTTCACCATGATTAGATGTGTGCCTGTCCTGCTAGGGAGGTTTATTTTTGGATGATCGAATTCCGAAAGTACTTTGTAGCATTGAAATAGGCATACAGTTTGCTATGGTGTAAGGTGTGCTGCCTTGGGATATCTGGGTAGTATATTTGGTGGGAAAGTAAACAAAAAGGTTAACTCTGCTTTGATATTGTGTTTTGTCTTTTCCAAAAACAGAGGATTATCCAATCATCAGGTTTACAATTCTCAGAGGGATTCAGCTGCTGCTGCCTCAGCTTAAGGGAGTTGGAGAAGTGGAGAAAAGTGTAGAGGCCATTGCAGAGAAGTGTAAGTAATGCTGCTGGAGGAGGGGGCTGGCCTATGACGTGGGCTGATCCTGATTTTTTTCAGTGTCTCCAACTGCAACCAAAGAAGAACGCTTTCTGGTCATTTGCCCCACTCGGAATTAATGCATGTGGCCATCTCAGCAAGTCCTCTAGGAGGACCCTAGGATTCCAATGCTCTGTATCTGGGGAATAAAAGGAATGAAAGCTGTTGCAGTTCCCTAACCACTTCAAGACATTTCGGTGTTAACCCAGAATTAGCTGTGTAGAGGTTAAGCATTAGCAGTTAACTGCTGGTGTGATTCGACCTCAGAGCCTTAAGTCTGAGCTTTGGGCAGGGTCAGACCCCAAGGCGAGTCCACACAGATACTGCAGTCTTTGCAACAGGATACTGCAGGAACTCCAAGCAAATACATTGTATTACATTGGATCCACGGGGCTTGCCGTTTTAAATTTTAACTGTTTTAAATATTGTTTTTAACATTGTTTTTAATTGTAAACACTGTGATTTATTGTATTTTTAATGTTGTAAGCCGCCTTGGGTGCCCATGGGGCAGAAAGTCGGGATAGAAATTAAATTAACAATAATAATAATAAGCCAAGACTGGTACTTCAGGTAGTCACCTCTTCAACACAGTTCTGGTTGTTCCGAGACCAATACCAGGCAGGTGAAGCAAGGCAACCTGGCAGGAATGGATCTAAACCAGCGGTACCCAAGTGATTTCAAATAGTGGACCAAATAGCATTCATGGCACCTGCTAAGGACCAGAAGTGCCATCATTGAGCAGAAAGTGACATTTTTAAGTAGATGCAAATCAGATGCCAACCTAGCAGTTCGAAAGCACCTAAAAAATGCAAGTAGATAAATAGGGACCACTTCGGTGGGAAGGTAACAGTGTTCCGTGCGCTACGGCGTAGAGTCATGCTGGCCACATGATCGGACAAAAACGCTGGCTCTACAGGCTTAGAAACGGAGATGAGCACCGCCCCCTACAGTCGGTCACGACTAGACCATTCGGTCGTGGGGAAACCTTTACCTTTAAATCAGAAATAAGCACTTTGTTCTTACATAGAAACTCATTAACTGCAAATGATAGAAGAGAAAAATGCGCAAATGTTGTTCACAATTTCAAGATACGAGAGAGCCCAATGATCTTGCTTGGAGAGCCCAATTATAACGGGGGCTGGAGAAATTGCTTCTGGGGGTCGCACCTGGCCCATGGGCCTTATGTTTGACACCCCTGATCTAAACCCAGGGAGCTAAACCAGCAGCCCTATTGCCACAAAAGCTTGGTCTACTGAGATATGCAACTCCAAGCAAAGCCTAGTTCGATTTCCTGTGATGGTTGTTAAGTATTTCAGGCAATCAGACTGCAGCAAGCAAAACATGGGGCTGATGCATCAAAGCAAAAAAGCTTCAGATGCAGAAAGTTCCAGCCGGGGAATGATCTAAACCCTGGACATTCGCAGCTTGCTTCTACCCATCCTTCCACCTCCAGCTGGGCTGGCACAAGAGCAGCAAATCACCCCCTAGCTGTCATTGTGGTATTTGCCTTGGTTGCGAGTCCTTGGAGCCAAAAAAGGAAAGAGATGTGTTTTTAGAAAACAGCCACTGGTACAGAGGGTCTCCAAAGCAATAAGTAGCCTCTTTTTTGTTTCTTTTCAGCTTCCTCAGGAAGCATCAATTTAGAAAAGCATCACTTTAGAAAATCCTCGTCTGGCATCCAGTTATCCCAGAAACGGGGGTAGGTGCACTTCGTGATAACGTGTCTTTTTCCAGACTTGTATTAAAAGTTCTTGAAGACCAGAACAATCCACCATTTCCCAGTCAAGGTATGAACTGTAGACCCTGCTCCCTCGTGGCTCAGCATTTGCCTACATAAGCAGAAAAAGAAAAGAGATGAGGATTGTAAAGTAGCGGAAAGAAAGAGGGACTCTCTCCTTTACTGTTTCATCTCTGCACTCTAAGCAAAGGGACCCCATGCCCACATACACATGCAAATCGGTTTCGGTCCTATGTAACTGTCCTGGTTTCCTTACAAGAACCGCTTAAGAAATTAGTGATAGGGCTATAAAGAGGCTGGCGAAGTCCAGTACTCAGCACTCCAGTACCAAATGAACCGAATAGCAAAAGTAGAGTATGCTAAGGCCCTGCACTGAATGCTTGCAAGCTGTCTCTGGCGAAATCAGAATCTCACGATCTGGCTACCCTGTTATTTACATGTCAGGGCAACTGAATGGTACATAATCATGAGGAATGTCATTAATTTCATTCAAATTGAACTTTACTGTGGGCAGAATCCTATTGTTTTAATATTTGTGTCTTTAAAAAAAAATTCAGACCCCTTTAAAACATATGCTACAGGCCCTTAATCTGGCCCTGGTTCTCTCACATAAGAACACAGGAACAGCCCCTATTGGATCAGGCCAAAGGCGCATCTAGTCCAATGGCTCATCAGATGCCTCAGGGAGCACACAAGGCAACAAGATATTTGTATCTAATCCTGCTACAACTCCCTTTCACCTAGCATTCTGAGGTAGCCTACTAAAATAAGGAGGTTGCACAACCCCATCACAGCTTGTAACCTGTGATGGACTTTAAATCTGTCCAGTCCCCTTTCAAAAGCATCCAGGCCAGAAGCATCACCTCATATGGCAAGGAGTTCCGCAGATTAATTACCTGCTCACAAGTCTGCAGTTCCCAGAATTCTCTGAAGGGGGGCAGTAGCACTGCAAGTTCTTTCACTTTTTGCTGATGGGCATTCTGGCTTATACCCTTGATGGTTAGTGGCACGTGTCCATTTTCAGTAGCATCCACACACCTTAGGACGACGATGGTATAACAGGGGTGCCCAAAATCAGTTTGTACGGATAGGTTTCATTTACCCGCAATTTTTCTAAATTGGGAAAGGCCAACTTTTGCACCGAGGGAGGGGGAGGCACAGGGTCCTTTTCGTCAAGTTGCTTCAGGGCCATGACATCTATTGTCAGGACAAGTGGAGCCCCCACAGTGTGAAGACATTTATGTGCAAGGTGGTATTACGTAGCCTGCTCTGAGCTGGCTGTTTTTCAATGGAATTGCATACCCAACATTGCTATATACTTAGTGGGCGGTGTGCTATTGAATATCTCAGCTTGGAGTCATTGGTAACTTTGTTTCTTTCTTTCTCCTATGCAGGTCAAAGCTACATCTGTAGCTGTTTTAATCAAAAGACTGCTTCAGTCAGCTTCCTGCTGCCCTTTGGGTGAAGTGGAAAGGGTTACTGCAGCTTCTCACAAGCTTCTTACTGCAACTCTCTCACAAGATGACAAGGTTCCACCGCAGGTCAGGCTTCCTTAAATATAATATAGCTGCAGCAGGTCTCAGGGCTGCAGCATTAGGGGTTATAGCAGGACAGGCAGGAAAGGGCCATCTTTACAGCAGGCAATAAAAATGACAAGTGCCCCTCAATAGAGTGCACCCAAATAGAGATGCCATTTCAGATTGCAAGAGGAGGGATTATACAATTTCAGGGTAAGTGTACAAGATGTATTGCAAAGTTCAACTAGTATAGGGCAATTCAAGGTTCAACTTAAAAAAAATGGGCTGTACTTTAGGCCATGCTTGGATACTTCATAACTATTACAGCAATGTTGGTTACAGATGGCTGTAAAAACAATACAAGGCATTCAGGGGCAGAATCTGCGAGTTGGTCAAAACTATATTTGTCCCTGGGTAACAATTATATGTGCTCTGATTTACAGAGCAAGGTAAGGCTTCTTGCAAAACTTAGCACTCTGCCCCCCCTGTAGGGGCACGACTGGGAGGGGTGGAGCTCCAGGAGTGCTTCTCCCTGTGCCCACTGTGCCCCTGGAAGCCTTCTGAGGGCCGGAGAAGCTGTGCATGGCCTTCCTGGACCCCAGAAGGCTTTTTGAAGGCTGAAAAGAATCACCCCCCCCCAAAAAAATGGAAGTCACGACATTCTGAAAACAGCCCCCCTCCATTTTTTGGCCAAAAGCCAGAAGTGATCATTTTCAGCATGCAGCTTCCCTGGCTCTCAGAAGACCCAGAAGGCTTTTCTTAAAAAATGGAGGGCAGCCCCCAGATGGGGATGGGGTGGGGCACAACTGAGGGCGAGAGGGGGCAATTATGCCCCCCCTTCCGCATGGCAAGGCATTTGCCCCAGGTACACCACTGAGGGCGCAATCCTAACCTGGAGTTAGGCTGGCACAGTTAGGCCAACAAAGTTTGGCCGGCACAAGAGACAACATAAAGGGCATTTGGACCACTGTCAAAGTCAGGGAGGATGGCTCACGTCTGTGTGCTGGCCTCTCTGACTCCGAGAGTGGTCCAAACATCCTTTACAGTGGCCCTTGTGCTGGCCAAACTCCAAGTTAGGATTGTGTTCTCACAAATCGGCCTAAAAATGATGCGAGCCTATACAAACAAGCCATACGTATCAGATATGTTACAACCTCTCCACTCCCAACATGACCTGGAAAAGAGCTTGCATCTAATCTTTATGACTGTGGGCACAATCCTAATCTGGAGTTAGGCCAGCAAAGTTTGGCCTGCACAAGGGGCATGGTAAAGCTTGTTTCGACAACTCTTGGAGTCAGAGAAGCCAGCACACAGATGTGCGCCATTCCCCCTGACTTTGAGAGTGGTCCACATGTGCTTATGTTGGCCCTTGTGCTGGCCAAACTTTGCTGGCCTAACTGTACCGGCCTAACTCCAGGTTGTCTAAGACAAATGCACAGGTGGCCTTTTCTCCATGGAGTTAAAAAGCTAGGCATTCCAACTAGGTTCCAAAACCTTTATGGAGACATAAAGGGAAACTTTTAAGACAGAATGCCCATCTAAAACAAATCTGATTACTAACTTCAAGTATTAATTTTCTGATGATGGAGCCATGGAGCAGCTTGAAGTAACCCTTGGTAAAAACAAGTGTCCGCTTTGAGGGGCACCTTCAAGGCTATGAAATCTATTGTGACATCAGTTTCTTGGGCCAGAACCCATTGTTTCAGGTTGTTAACTTGTCATGAACTGCCTTGCTTTTGTCCCTTCACTGGGGAAAAAGGCAGGGGAAAAAAGTATTTTAAATAATCACTTCTTAATCCTGCTTTGTTGGCTCTTAGTCAGAGAGGCCAGCACACAGATGTATGCCATCCTCCCCTTTAAATTAAATGGAGGAAGCATTCCTCTCAGGATATGTGGCAGGAAGGAGGGGCTTTTTCTTCCTGTTGTTGTGATAAGGATAATAGCAATCTTATCTGTTGCAGCCTGCAGTGCAGACACCCACTGTAAGTTGCAATTTGCATTTAAAACTGTATCTTTCATGGTTGCAGTTGAAGAAAGTTCACAGTGTTTGGAGACCATCAAGTGGTTCCATATCTCGCAAGAAAATTTAGGAAAGCTGTAGTCCTTTGATGGCAGTTTCTGTTAAGTGGTTCCAAGGCAGGCACCTACTATAATGAAAAAATGTGTATTTCCCCTCTCCACAGAGCATAAAGCTAAGAGGTTACATTCCCCCAAAATGGTTTGGCGAATAACTGATAGATGAGATCGCCTCGGCTTCAAGCAAGCAATGCCTGCATACCCACAAATGATTTGAAATGGCAACAACGTAGACAATAAAAGGCCTTGTTTTTTTACTCACACTCTTTATATTGAGCATGATGAAACTTTATTTGACTTCACTGAGTTTCTTTATAGAAAAGAGACAAACTAAACAGAGGCGGAAGTGTCAACTACAAAATCGACTACTGCTGATCTCCATTACAATGAAAGATTCTGGACAGGTGGAAAATACTTCTCATACGATGTGTTGCGCAATTTCTGGTAGACGTAAATTGGTAAATCTGGAAAAAGCGTCAGAAAATAGTCTTCAGGCTCTTTAATTATTTTCTGCACCCTGAAAACAGAAGAAAATATTTTTATACAAGTATGTAAGTGTGTTAGTTAATTCTTCATTTTCAAAAATCTGCGTGATATCCATGTGTCCTGACATCAACAGCACTGATGGAATATAAATGCCAATTCCCTAACCATTTGCTTTTGGTCAGTTCCTCTAGTGATAGATGTCAGGAGGCAAGACAGCTGTCAGCAATAAAGGTATTTTGTGTTCTGTTGTATCCAAGGACTCTTCCTTTATGTGAACTGTTGCACTTTGTCAGTTCTGCAAACTGTCAAAAATGGTATATTGAACAATGACACTCACTAAGGGTCCCAGAGCGATCCTAACCTCTGTCCCTGATCCAATCGGAATGCCTCAGAATGCCAGATGTTGTCTTGTGTGCTCCCTGAGGCACATGGTGGGCCACTGTGTGATACAGGAAGCTGGACTAGATTGGTGTTTGGCCTGATCCAGTGGGGCTCTTCTTATGTTCTTATGATCAGCCCTTCTTATGTTCTAATGGTCTACTTGGATTTGCGCCAGCAATTTCACTGACACAGATCTGAGTAGCCCCATAGTGGCTGGGGCTTTACCCAGGGTAAGGGGGAAATATCGCCTTACCCCAAGGTGATCTCAGCTGCCTTCTAACATGCTCTGGATATAGTGCTGGCTGGCCGGCCGGCCTGTTCCAGCACAGGTTAGGATTGGTCTGTGAATTTCTCAGTTACCCAGGCTATGAAATTTGTCAGCTGTACATACTGACTGCTGACAGATGTTGCAAAGTGAATGAAAAAAGGAAATACAACCTGTTAGCATGTCTTAAGAAGCAGGCTTGGACAGAAATTCAATTGAAAGAAATCAGCTGCTGCTTACTTTTCCTCTTTCTCCTTTATGTGCTCTGCAACATGCCTGATCAGTTTCAGTAAATCTGATGCACAGTTTTCATAATTCTTTTTTGGCCGATTCTTCCTTTTCTTGTCCCTTTCACTAAAGGGATCCTCCATACTGGCCAGAACTTCCTTGTCGATCTGAAAAGAACCAAAGAGCCTCAAGATATTGTAATTACCTGGAATTTCATTCTCCCCAAGGGAATTCTCTCCTTCTGAAGCTGGCAAATCCCCATTCACCAAAACTTTTTTTTTAAAAATGGCATGGATATTCCATTAGTTAGAATGAAAGTGACTTCACATTTCATATGTTAATAATGAAAACATTGTCTGCGTGGAAGGTTAAAAATATTTACATTTGGATAATGCAGCAAATCATAACTTCTTGCCGACTTAGGCAAAGGGCTATCTAGCTGAGCATTCAGTTTGTGCATCCTTCAGAAATGTTCCAGATGCATGCCATCCCAGTGAGTATCATTAAATAATGCCCTTGTTTGTTTGTTTGTTTGTTTGTTTGTTTGTTTGTTTGTTTGTTTGTTTGTTTGTTTGTTTGTTACAGGATTTTGTTGTTTGACAGGTATTTGCATACTTATCCCAGGGGGGCTCTCTCTGGAAACTGAAAATAAAAGCAATTATGAATGATAAATGTGGCCCATATACTAATCTCCCATTAGAGAATATATCAGCCACATCTCATTCATGGCTGCTTTTATTTTCAGACAGTGGAAGTGGAAGAACATGGCTCATAGCCCAATCCTATCCAATTTTCCAACACCAGTGCAGCCATAATGCATCCTCAAGGTAAGGGAGCAAATGTTCCCCTATCTTGAGGAGGTCTCCCTGCAGGATGCAGTGCACGCCCCATTGGAATGGCTACATTGGTACTGGAAAGTTGGATAGGATTGGGCTCTCAGTCTAATGATGGGCCGCCCAATCTTAAACTGCCCAGGTCTCATAGGTGCAATGGTAGAAAATGGCTACCGCTCCATTCTACAGGATCTGCAGCAGCCACCATGGCCTCCTCAAAGGAAAGGGACATTCGTCTCCTTCCCCCAAGGAAATCTGCAGGCCCTGCAATGAGACTCCTAGAGCCTCTGCAGCTATTTTGCTGGAGGAGACTCGAGCAGCCTGACACTGCTCAGCCTAACCATAGGATCTGGTAGTGGAAGCCACTATCAGTCCCACCCACCACACGGGCCATCTCCTCCCCTGCCCTGTTCTGCCCCCTCTCCACCTCCTCCACAGCCTGATGGGCCTGCTGCCAGCACTGCTGAATTGCCATCCATCTGTACTGCCCATACTGGGGAGCAGCACCAACTGGCGCAGCTCGAGTATGGACGGTACCTATTCTCCAGGTGCCATAAATGTGCTTTATGGCACATTTACAACACCCAAACCAGCGGTACACATGAACTGCCAGCCTTATGGATTGGACTTTAATTCACACAAACTGGCATATTAAGAAAGTGGATGGGTCAAAACACATTTCACTAAGAGAGGAGATTAAGGGAGTGGTGACTGAAGGGAGCAGCTCCCTTAGGAGACTGTTTGATAGCCTCTTCCCACTCAGCAAGGGAGGAAGAAGCAGGGGCCTGCACAGCAAAGGTAAGCTGCAGCAGGAGGCCATTCAGGGACCAAGAATGCTGATAAGGTATTTGAATCCTGCCTAGGTGGCTAAAAAGAATACATAAAATTTACACAAAAAAAAAACACTTTTAAAACTAATAAAGTTATACATATAAGCAGCAGCATAGAAAATGCAGGAACAACAGAAAGCCTGCTTGGCTGATGGAAGATACTGATGCCTTTTCACCACAAGATTTGCTAGCACAAAATGGTTCACACTCACATCAGCTGGATATTCCCCTGCAAAATTATCTGTATTTGTGATACCTTAGACTAGTGGTTGCTAAACCCATGACTGCTGTGTTAGACAACCCTTCCCTGTCCTGAGCAGTGCTTACTGTTCCGCGGAAGTGCCGCTCCATTTTCTGGAATGCCAGGCCATAAACATGGCTGCCCAGAGAGTCCCTGCCACCACAACAGCTAGAAAATGGAGTGGCACTTCCATGGAACAGTAACATGGAACACAATCCTAACCTGGAGTTAGGCCGGCACAGTTATGCCAGCAAAGTTTGGCCAGCACAAGAGCCATCGAAAAGTGCATTTTGACCACTTTCGGAGGCAGGGGGGGGGCGCATGTCTGTGTGCTGGCCTCTCTGATTCTGAGAGTGGTCCAAACATACTTTACCGTGTCCCTTGTGTCAGCCAAACCTTGTTGGTCTAACAGTGCCGGCCTAACTCCAGGTTAGGATTGCACCCTAAATGCCGCTCATGGGGGTGGGATGCATTTGTCCAAACCCTGGATCTGGTCTGTGGGCAGGGGTTGGAGACTCCTGCCTTAGGCTCTGACTCAAAACACAGGTTTGTCAAGCTGCCCTAATATGAATGTCTTAAGATGGAAGCTGCAAGCCCGCTTTCTCAAGCCAAACATGCCTCCCAAAGCTTACCTTTCCCATCCAGCTTTGGAAAGGATCGTCTTCACAATTCAAGGCCTTCAGAAGGTCACTGGCATCATTATGGTGCTTTGTGTTGCGTGTCTTGATATCACTCTCGTTCCCAACATCTCTTAAGAACCTGTATTTCCTGTCCGAGTGAAGGCAAGTTAGTCATGCTTGGCAGCAGTGTAGCTGTTTGGACAACCTTGCTTTAATTGCATATAAAAATGGATCTCTTTCACTTTGATTATGCAATGCAGAAGAAGCTTGAAAGTGATTGTTGAAATCTTAGGAAGTGTTCAGATATGTCAGAACAGTGATTTTCTGTTCTGACATATCTGAACAGAAAATCACTCATGCACATACACAGAGTTTATTCTTCCAGGGAGTGTAAATGCTCTGTTAATTCATGAATTTACATTTTAGTGATGAGAAGAACCAGTAAAATGTTTGATTCAAACCAGTCCATCTAGATTCAGATGCAATCATCAAGCGTTGAAGGTTCAAACCATATGGGGGTAATCTTCATAAAGAGGTTAATGACAACATAAGAATGGAAGATATATGCGTTCGCTGCCTTAGGGCCATTTATATTTACAAGTAGTCCTTGGCTTAAGGACATCCAGCTTACTGACATCCCAACCCTAGGACAACTGTGTCACATTTTCATGCAGGTGCAGTCTGCTCATTCCGTAGCTTTTGCACAGGCACAATAGTGTAGACAGAGGCAGACACTGGTTTGCGTGAAGGAGAGAGATGCTAGGTTTTTGAGAGGGAGATGGATGCTGTGTTTTGGAGATTCAGAAATGGTAGGTAGAGCCACTATAATACTTACTGAGCTGTACTCATGTACTCCAACTAATGCAAAAGTAAATAGTAAAAGCAACTATTGGCAATACAGATGCACCTTCCAATCTAAGCTGCTCATTGTACAATGAAAAAAGCAGGATCACTAATAGAGTGAATCTATTTTTTGAATAAATAATGTTTCAGCTTCAGTACCAATCTCCCAAACCTAACGGTACGGCTCTCCCAAACCTAACCAGTATAGGGGGTTACCTGAATTTGGTACTTACATCTGCCTGCTCCAAAAATAAGGATGGTACATCAAGTGTCTCAGTTGTTCACTGACTGGGATACTTTCATTAAAGGAGCTCAGACTTGCTCTGAGATCTTCTAGTTCCATATAATCAGCCACCTCTACTGGACACTGAGTAGGCAGGTCTTCAAAGCAGGACTTGCCCCTCATTGCAACATAAACGACCAGTCTTGCAAGAGCCTGCATGTGAGAACAAAGAATGATTGCACCCCTAAATATACATCCACAGCATAAACAATGAATATACATCCACAGAATGAACAATCGCCTACAAACATTTGGCCTCTACAGACTCAGAGAATGTTGGTGATCTAAGGTAACTTGGAAGTCATCTAGTCCAACACACTGCTCAATGTAACCAACTGATAACTACTACCTGCTTTGTATGTATGTTCCTCTGACACCCAAAAGCATGTAAACAAGAAATAGTGGCCAGCCAGATGCCTGTGGAAAGCTTGAAAGCAGGATTTGAAGGTCACGACCATCCTCTTGTTTGCCCCCAATACCTCAGAAGGATGGAAAGAGCTAAACTTGTGCCATGCCGAGAGTACTCAAGCTGGACTTGACAGATCCAGGTTCGAATTCCTGCTTCGTCATGAGGCTCTCCTGATGGCCTTTGGCCAGTCACTCTCTCTCTGCCTAACCTGCTTCACTGTAGTTGTGAGGGGGAAAAAGAGAATATGCCTCGGACCTCCTTGGAGGAAGAGAAGGCTTCCAAGGCAATAAATACGAATAATGCTGGGCTTGTACCAGGAGATGGCATTTATCATGCCTGACAGCTACTGACAGATTGATCAGCCTTGAATTCATGTAATCATTCTCTAAAGCCATTTCAAAGAAAAAAGTTACCATTGAAAACCAGTGAAAAGGTGTTTTTCTTCTTCTAAAATAGTGTGCATTTGGGATGCAATCAGGAGTGAAACTACAGTGGAGGCAAAGTCCCCACCCCCACCAATTCCTTCACCAAAGTTCCACTCTGTTCTACAGTCTCCATCCCGGGCTGCTATTTTAGAAAACAAACAACCCACTAGGCCACATTACAGGCTTAGCATAATACACATCACGGCTATTCTTCATAGTCTATTTGGAATTTCACCATCCTGAATAACCTGCTGTCATCTGCAAAGTTGGCTACTTCATTGTTCTCCCCAACTCCAGGTGATTTACAAATAAATCAATTCTGCAAGGATTTGATTTATTTCGGCTATGACACCTGTCAATTTATTTCTATCTTCTGCTTTCTATTACCAGTTTAACGGTAACAAAATATGCAAACATCAATAAAGAACAAAAATAGACTAGTAGTAAAAATGTCCACAGAAGGAGAAAATATTTAATTAATTTAGAAGCAACTCATTTATCTACTTACATAATTTCTATCTAGCCTTTCCATTTCCAGGATGGAGGTGATTATGGTAGCTTATACGTATATTAAAATAAGAAAATTCAATTCATCAATTTACCTTCAGGTCTTCTTTGATAATATCTGTGTCATCATCAACCAATTTTCTGCACTTATCAAAATCTGCCAGGAAAATATTGTCTGCCACATCTAACAAAATAAGAGAAGTGTGAAAAGAACATGAAATGTCCTTTCTCTTGTGTATGTACACGTTCTGGAAAGCCAGGGCTATTTTTACCATGTAGCAAAGGCAGCCATTTTGCTTTCTTCTTAGAACACTTGGCTCTTTGCCATTTTGCTTTCTTCTTATGTGCAATCTTCTTATTTTAGAAGTAGAATGCCAGGTGCAAGGGACTGGCGACAGAATACAGGCATTGTGTTCAGTGGCGTCATGCAGCCGGAACGCTGGGCGGGAGGAACGGGTGAGCGGCAGCCCGCCCGTTGCGTGCCGCTCCATTTCGCCGTCTTCCCCGCCCCACCGTCTTCCCCGGGGGTGGGGAAGACGGCGAAACGGAGCGGTACGCAATGGGCGGGCTGCCGCTCACCCGTTCCTCCCGCCCAGCGTTCCAGCTGCATGACGCCGCTGATTATGTTGTCTTATGTGCTCCCCAAAGCACCTGGTGGCCCATTGTGATATACAGGAAGCTGGACAAGATGGGCCTTTGGCCTGTCCAGCACGGCTCTTTTTATGTTCTTAGCTGTGTCAGTGTTGCATTCTGATTCCATGAATGTTTCAGTGGCTCTTATTCTCTTTGAGGTTAAAAATGTTTAGGGTAGCACCAGAACTTAATGTTTCAGGTTCTTCTGTTATGCATTTTTTCAGAGGGCTTGATTTATGGGGTAAAGCATCTGTTGGTGGCTTCAGGTTGATTTAGGAGGGGGTAAATGCCAAAATGCATCCTGGCAAGCAGTGGAGTGTTTAAATTCACCGTTACTTGACCGGACAGTGCAGATAATTGGCTTATCAAGGGGTTGCAAGCACACTCTGGAAAATTACCACTCTACATAAACCGATGTGAAAGAGGCCTGTTCAGGTTTCTCTGCTCATCTTGCAGCAATAATGGGGAATTGTAGCATTGCAAAAGAGGGATTGTGCAATGAGAGATACCATCGGTTTGGACCCTTTGCCCCCAAGTTTCCGATTATCCTTGCAGCAGTCTAAGAGCGCCATCCAGGTGTCTGCTCAAAGATGTTGGCTTGGAAGGGCCAAATCCAGCCCCTGTGCCACCTAGATGAGGTAGGTTTGTGCCTGCCAGGGCAGACCAATGCAGTGGGTGGGGGAGGGTGCTGGAAAGGTGGAACGGAGGCTGGGATGGGGGATTTTTGGGCAGGGGAGGGTGGAACCATCCAACAGAAGTTGGATCATGTCTGGGAGGGGGAGGGATTGGTATTGGCAGCATGCTCCTAATTCTAACCACTGGCCCAGGCAGCCTTACATGGGATGCTTGGATTTGTGATCAGATCCAAATAGCGGTGGCTGGGGCGCAACATGGGGTAAAGGGAAAAATATTATATGTGACCTCCAGCTACCACCTAACCTGCGTTGGATACACCACAGGCCACTATGGCCTGCCTGTTCCAGTGCAGGTTAGGACTGGGCTACCCATCAGCTCAGCAGGACAAACCTGGAGTAAATGAGTTGCATTCCACTGCCAAAGACAAGACAAGAGAATACACACCTATCAAAATGTTACTTGGGTGAAGATCCTGGTGACCAAATCCAAACACATGCAGTTCCCGCACTGCCCGAAAGACTCTTTCAAGAATGTCTTTGCTCTTGATTGTTGCATTCTCCTCTGTCACCCGCAAGTATTCCTCAAGGTTCTGCTCGCACAAAGAGAGGCACAAGTAGAGACAGGCCTTCCTTTCTTCCCACCCATAGAACTTCACCAGATGGTTGCTGGCACGGCATTTTTCGAGACAGGTTTTCTCACACTCAGCATTTTCTGTCCCAGAACGGAATATCTTCACAGCCACTGCTTCTCTATCATAGAATCCCAGGTAGACACCCCCTTGAGAGGTTTCCTGAATCCTGAAATACTTATTCTTGTTGATTTGGAGTTTTCCGATGTTAATGCAGTTTCCCTTAGAAAGTTGCTGGAGCTTGGATTCCCAGCGTCTACTGGGGAGAGTCCACTGTGTCTGAGGCTGACTTGACATAGCCTTGGCACCAAATTGCTGAAGCAGTGCTACCATTTTACAGTCATAGCGTTTACGGGCACTTGCAATGAGATTCTGTTTCTCGATGTCTGTCCTTGCTCCATGTTCACATAATATCTTGGCTATTTCATGGTTTTTATTCTCAACCGCAACACTCAGTGCCGTCTTGTGGCTTTTGTCTGTGGCATTTACGTCCACTCCACCTTTTTCCACTATTGCCTTCACCAGGTCTTGGCTCTGTCTTTCAGCTGCCAAGATGAGGGTTGTTTTCGCATATTCATCTCTCTTGTTCACATCAGCCTCATGTTTTAAGAGGAAAAGGGCAATAGCCTCTTTGTCTTGGTCCCACTTCTTGCCTTCAGTCACTGACAGCGCATGGACGAGCGCATTCCTCCCCTGATTGTCACAGATGTGCACGTCAGCATTCATTTCTTTGACGAGGGTCTTGACAACAGTAGTGTGACCATTCTTGGCAGCATCCATCAAGGCAGTTCCACCGCCTTTATTCAGGGCCCTTTTCTCCTCATCAGCTGCTCTGCCCAGATTCACATCTGCTCCACGTCTATACAGGAACCTCAGAGCTTCCTCTTTTCCATACCAAGCCGTCTCCATGAATGCGGTGAAGCCATTCACATCATGCTCATTGATGTCTGACCCCTTAGAAAGAAAGAGCTCCAGAAGCTCCACGCTGCCCACTATCCCTGCTACAATAAACGGAGTAGCACCATTGTCCTTCCTGACATGCGGATCAGCCCCTCTGTCAAGCAGAAGGTGAACAATCTCCTCCTCTTTATTCTGTACTGCACAGTGGAGGGCTGTCCAGCCACCAGTATCCACTTTCAAATTGATCTCTGCACCTTCATCCAATAGCTGCTTCACCTTCTCAATTGAACCATTTTGCACAGCAGCATTTAGAGCTTCTGAGGCCATTTTTTCCCCTAGAGAAATCTGATGCCTCCAGATTGAACTGGCTTCCCATAAAATCCAACTATATTTGAATAGGTATCAGAAGCCAGATACACAGAGTTGCAGCACCATAGGGTGGATACAACACACTGTGACATCAGGTGTTTTTGACGGCAGCGCCTCAAATAACAAAAGAGAGGGGAAAGAAGGATGTAAGCGTCCTTGAGGGTTCACAGTCCTCCTTCAAGTACTTTCCACCTGTTTAACAAAGGAAGAAAGCATCGTGTTTTTGTTAACATGAAAAAGAAGTCTAATCACTAGCCCTGATAATGAAAGGGAACCCCCATGCAGGGGCGAATCTATTTGAAAGGGCGCCCATGGCGCCCAATGAAAATGCGCCCCTAGGGGCATGCAACGTCATGATGTCACATCGTGATGTCATGACATAGCGCCCCGCCCCTTCTAAGAGGCGCGTTCTGTTCGCTGCTGCCAGCCCTTTAAGGCCAGCGGCAGTGAACAGAACGTGGCGGGGGCGCCGTGTTCTGTTTGCTGCTGTTGGCCTTAAAGGGCCGGCAGCAGCGAACAGAACGTGGCGCCCCAGCCGCGTTCTATTCGCTTGTGCCGGCTCTTTAAGGCCGGCACGAGCGAACACAACGCGGCTGGGGCGCCGTGTTCTGTTCGCTGCGGAGCGAACAGAACGCAGCGCCCCGGCCGCATTCTTTCTGTTCGCTCGTGCCGGCCTTAAAGGCCCTTGAGAAGCGGGAGGGGGCGCCGGGTGGCAGCGCGTTCTCCACACTCCGGCTGGCTCTTTAAGGCCAGCCGGAGCGAGGAGAATGCGGCGCAGGGAGCGGGCGGGCCGTGGGCGCCATTTTGGGGGGCGGGCGCCATGTGAACAGCGCCCCCTGCAAGATGGCGCCCATGGCTCGTGCCACCCCCGCCACACCCTAGTTACACCCCTGCCCCCATGTTCAGGTGCAGTTTAGCTCTGCATACCAAATGCTAGCAGAAACAAAGGAGGAATGTTGTTTTCAGGTCCTGAGTGAAACCTTCATGCAAGCATTTGGCTGCCATCCTGACAAACAGAATGCTGGACTACAAGGACTCTTGGTGTGAACCATCAGGGCTCTTCTGTTCTTTGGAGGAGACTTGGAAAGGGCACTTTAGAGCTTCATAATGGAAACAGCCTCTGCCTAGTTTTCCTATTTCTGAATAAAAGAATGAGGCAATGTTCCAGATATCCAGGCTATTAATAATTACCTACACAGCACTTTTCAAAAGTCACATATCCACTGCTCACCTCCAACCCTAGAAAAGGCATCAGGGCCAAAGAGAAGGACCGACCCGGGCTGTTTGCACATTACTAGGGGTTTGGTTTTCTTAAACATATAAAAACCTAAAACTCCGCCTTTTTGGTGTTAAAATATCTGACTAATAACACAAAACACAGCCTGTTGGGTGTTTTTCCCCCCAGAAATTAAAATAGGTCACTTTTCCAATTTGAAATAATACTGTGGCTGTTATCTGCTGACACCACATCACCTTCCTACTGCACTTTAAAAGCATTTAAAAATAAGGACTTTGAATAAGAATGAAAACACATAAAACCACTTTCTGCCTTTCAAATCACAAAATCTGCAAAAAAAATAACACCTTTTCAAACACCGCTACACATTACACTATACCTGGCTCATCTGTGTACCAAGATACATAGTACAATAGTAGTACAATGACTGACAGCCAGTGGCTTGTTATTGTTATATTTAATTGTACGCAGACTGAGGGCACAATCCTAACCAACTTTCCAGCACTGCTGTAGCTGTGCCAGTGGGGCATGTGCTGCATCCTGCAGTTGG
The DNA here is from genome assembly GCA_029204185.1 of Lerista edwardsae. Lineage (NCBI taxonomy): Eukaryota > Metazoa > Chordata > Lepidosauria > Squamata > Scincidae > Lerista > Lerista edwardsae. The sequence continues at coordinate 2,948,469 of JAJKFI010000086.1, forward strand.
GGGGGGGGAGTCATGGAGGCCTCCTCAAGGTAGGGGAATGTCCTTATCCTGGTGCTGGAAAGTTGGCTAGGATTGTGCCCACAATCTATGTACAACATACACAGTTTTGTGAGCCATAAAGACAAACCCAACTGCAGTTTTGCGAAGAGAAATGTGCATTTGTGTACAAATTGCTGTCCCAAAGTACAGGATAACAAATGGATGGTCCTAGATCCACACATTTGCTCCTGTCAGCGGTTCAAAGGCATGAAACCCCTAAAGTGCCAGAAAAGATGACCCCTCCCAACCAGAGAACATAGCTGTCATCAATCTCCAAGTAACTAACCCAGCATGCTGCCCTTGAAAGACCCAAACAACCTGGAGAATGCAGGTGGTTCTCGCAAGAACCATCCCACTCAGCAGCCTTTGGAAAACCCATTCACCAAGCAGGATCGGATTCATGCACAAGTTAAATAAGCTACAGTTTAGGCCTCGCCTTTTTACATAATCTGCTGAAAAATAAAAGAGACTTGGAAAAAAGCCTCTTTCAAACGTTTATTTTCATTCTAACATGATACACTTTATAGCAGGTTCAAATCCCTGCTCAGGCAGGTGACCTTGCTTGCTTGCAGGTGATTCCTGGGTGACCCACTCTCTTAGCCTCACAGGGTTGTTGTGAGGACAAATGGGGGGGGAGTGAGGGAGAGAGGAGGAACCATGTGCCCCACCCCTGAGCTCCTTGGAGGAAGAGTTGTCCTGTACAAAAATGTGAAAAATAAAGACAATAAATAGCATCAAGGTCAGCATGGACCATATATCATATTTCGCAGTCTGGCACTAATGTGAAGAAGGTTCAGGCGCCACTTCCAAACACTTGGAGTCACTGTTGGCTATATTCCAAAAACACATTTTTGTGTGCGAGGTAATGTTATGGGGGTCAGGCCTCTTCCACAATATAGTTTAGTCGGTTACTGGATATAAACAGGTACAGAGTGCTTATATCTTTAACCATTGTATAAAAGAGGGAGTTTGGGCAAGTGCAGCTTTTGAAACCCTTCCATCATGAGCTGCATCTGTTCAAATTCCCGCTTCTATACAATGGTTAAAGGTAGAGGCACTCTGTCCCCGTTTGTACCTGGTAACCCTAATTAACGCCCCGTATGGCTTAATCCAGCCTTGCTGCCAAGCCCCCGCCTACTGCCGTCCTGCTCTTTCCGTTCCTGATGCATTTGCATCCCCCCTCCCCACTTCACCATGCAATCCTCTTTTCTCCCTCTGCCAAGTCCAGGCATACCCTCTACATCTGTTTGCAGCTCAAATAACTCCTTACTTGATGGCTCACCCATCTTTTGATCTGCCTGAGTCTGGGAGCGGAACAGGAAAAAGATCTGGGCGGCCCCCTCGCCCTTCTTCCAGAGCACCGATTTCTCCTACCGGTCAAGTCCGGATTTTTCTCTTTCTCTTTCCTCCGAACATCGACTGCAATCAGCAATACAGCTTCAGAGTTGGCTAAAGAAGGGGCAAGTCAGCAGTGGGCGAAAGAGAGGCAAATATCACAGTAGATTCAGCCCCAAGAAGCGTTTCCTGACTCAGGAGGAAGAAAGGGCGGGCGTCCTGTGCGTTTGCTGTTTTGCTTTCATTTTTGAGCAAGTCGGAAGCAGCCTGAAAAACTGCTCACTTGCTCTCACGTGCACCCTTCCGAACGATCCTTTTTTTCCCACACAGTAAGTGTGCATTTGTTACAGAGAAGCCTGATGTTTCTGGTCTGTGTTAAGTTTCTGTTACAACATGGGTATATTTTCCCACTTTTCATGCACTGCAATATTTTGTCCCTGGAAAGAGTCAGTTTTTCCTCTTATCTCATAACTTATGTCTTAGGGTATTTGCTGCTCTGTGAGTGACATAGGCTGTAATTCTATACATAACACACTTATCTAGGTGTAAAGCCCATTGAACAGAATGGAACTAACACCTGTGCAGATTTGCATAGCATGGTGTTGAGCAGATTTGCATAGCATTGTGTTGACAGTCGTTATTCTGTAGCAGGAGGCTCCAAACTGGGGCCTGTGGGCCAGATTCGGCGCCTCCCCAATCCTTACTCAGAGTGAGCAGTGCTTCGCGTTGCACCGGGGAAGCCACAAAAGACCCCTAGTACGGCTCCCAGGGATCTTCGTGTCCAGCTGCTTCCAGGGTTTGCTGCCCCAGCAAGCCTGGGGTTCTGCGCATGTGCAGCTGGCAGTGAAAATCCCTGGGAGCTGCAGCAGGGGTCTTTTGAGGCTTCCCCAGTGGAACACGGAGCACCAGAACCATAACTAGGGCAGAGCCAGAGGAGCATCTGCTCCAGGCGCTGAATTAAAGGGGGCTCAGTTGCCTTTGCAATCATGGCACAAAGGCACTTTCCTCCGTCATCTCCCTGGAGGAGGGACGTTTGCAATCCACAGTGCCACCTCCTTCAAGGAGCCATTATGTGGAGGGGGGGGCGCAAACAGGCAGAGCGTGACGTCACTGCCCCGGGGCGCTGGGGTAGGATGTTACAGCTCTGTGGAACATTCACGCCAGGGAAGATCTTCCCCATAGCAGCAGTCTCCAGTTTGGAGTGAAATCTGGGATATCGGAGATGGCAGGGCCATAGTGAGATGTGTGTGGAGGTGGAGAAAGATTTGTGCCTGCAATACATATTCTCAGTTTGTAAAGCTTCAGCTAAAATATTGCTTGCTTCATGCTCTCTCTTGGGATATAAACGCTCCAAGAGTTCAGAGCAGTGACAACAGGCATCAGGTGCATGCTGCACTCAACTGACGCCAGTGGGATGTACAGGCAAACACCTGGATTTGCATTTTTGTACCCGATTGTACAAAGTTACACATGCACAAGAGCACACAAACAGGCACTTTCATAGTATAGACAATGTACTGGTCTAAGACCGTAATAAATTTATTCATTCATACGTAGTATAGACAAATTATGTGTATACACATTTGCCACCCATAATAGCCTGTTACAATGTGACTCACACGTGCTCAGGCTGCAGGTGGAGCGTGCCAGCAAGCCTAACCCACGTGCTGACAGTCCCCCAAACCCCACTGTCTTGTGTCTATATTTCCCCTGCAATACTATCCCTCTAGTATTGTTGAACGTGTCTGCCAAAACTGTGTTGCCTCACCTTCCCTTCCTTTTGCAACTGCGAGAAGGGAACGTGTGTCTGCTCTCTCTTGGTGAATGGCAGGACTCTGACCATGGCTACTGTTGGGCAAAACACCCATCTGAATCCCTTTTGTTTTTCAGGGCAGCACCATTGCCCAAGGGGGCAGAAAAGGTGTCCTTTGCAGAGTTCCACTGCAGCTCCCTCAGGAGAGAGAAAGGGCATGTTCTGAGCCACTGTGCTCTTGCCCCCAACACTGACTGCATCTTAACCCAGAGAATGGGTGGGTCTGGTGCTGTTGTCTATTCCCTCTCTCTCTCTCTCTCTCTCTCTCTCTCTCTCTCTCTCTCTCTCTCTCTCTCTCTGTGTGTGTGTGTGTGTGTGTGTGTGTTCTCCTTGCTTCCCAAAGGCAGCTGTACCCAGTGATGTGATGCAGGGGGAACGCGGGGTAACTCAGTTCCACTAGTTAAAATTAGGGCTGACTCCGCCCACTTCACTCTCCCTCCTCCCCCCTCCCAATTCCTCTGCAAAGAGCTTTTCTTCTTGGTTGGCCGGCACTCAGAAGGTTAAAGGGAGTGACTCTGGATTCCTAGGGGGGCGAAGGCAGTGACGTCATTCAGGGGGAACGGACCAGAACGGGCGTTCCGGATCCTAACGGGCTCCGTGGCTGGTTCCAGGTTCCCGACAAGTGCCAATCAAAAGTGAGTTCCTGTTCCTAAATCATTTGAATGACACCACTGGCTGTACCACAGCTGAAGACACTGTGCAGACTCCAGGGAAGCCTACAAGCCTGCTGCCTGCCTGCAGTGACCAGAGAGAAATCTTCCCCCCTCCAATCTTAGTTGATTCTTATCTCAATTAGCCTCGGGATGTGACCCTGCATGGGGAGGGGCCTCTCTGCTCCCAGGATTTGCAGCATCCTGGGGGGCCAGCACCTGGGAGCACACCTCCAGGGGTGTGCCCCAGCAAGTGTTGTCCCACCCCCTGAAGCCTCACGCAGCTCCCAAGGCCTGCCCACCTTGGAGCCGCACCAGGTTGCTCTGGGTAGCAGTTTCTGCCATGGAAGCCACTTCCTGGAGCGACTCCAAGCTCTGACTCAGTGGCTTGGGGCAGGCATAAACTCTGCCCTTCCCCAGCCTAGCACCTGGGGCATTTGCACCCCTCAAGTCCGCCACCGGGTGGGGATGTTCCTCTATGGTGAAGGGGCCCTGTCTTCCGCTGCCATCAGTCAATGAGGCAAGCAGCAGCAGCAGCAGGGGGCTTAGGGAGCAGCATAAGTGCACTGCACACAAATACCAAATTAATCATATATTATTGTTCTGTACTATTACCGCTTTTCAACAAAAAAAAGGTTCATGGTTTACAAAGCAAATCAAGTAACTAGTATCTCACAATCAAAAAAAGATGTGGAAGAAACACTAGCAAATAGTCACTAGGAAAGACACTGCTGGGATGAAGAGAAACAGTTCTTTCCCCGCTGCTAAATCTCATTAGAGCATCACTTGAAAAAGTGCCCCTTTTCCCAGTTCTCGGGAGATCCCTGACTGTAGTGAGGTGGCACTGGGGAAAAAGGGGCAAATGATGATGAAGAACATGTGCCTAGAGCAGGGATGTGGCATGGTGTGGTGCATTGCTTGCATGCCAAGGGGCTATACAGCTCCAGGGAGGGGCTTGCTTGGTTGCAGCAGAAATAGAAAATTAGGAAGGAAAAGCAGGAATAAGACGTGTGAAAGGCAGTTTCCTTTTCCTGAGGACTCTGTTTGGCAAGGCATCTACATGGAGGCAAGTGGGAGGAAAGCACAGCAGGGACCTCACCAACGCACTGGAATTTGGCACATGAGGAAGAGGAACCGTCTGGTGTGTGAAGTCGTGCTGCTTGAAGTGCTCTGGCCCAAGAATATTTTCACCTCGGAAAAGGAGTGGGGTGATCCTCTGAATTGTAGGGAACACTTCCTTTTGTCCCCAGATGATACACCCATTTCCTGGCATTTGGTCCGCTGACTGTTCTGAGTCAGAGAAAGGATAGTTTGATTAAAGTCAAGGAAAGAATAGATCTCCCCAGTGATGGCAAACCTTTTGGGCTCAGTATGTCAAAAATTCAGAAAAGCCTAACTTGACTTTGCGGGCGTGTCACCACCACCCCCAACTTACCAACTTACTTCACAGGGTTGTTGTGAGGCCGATGCCATGTTTGTTCACTGGCAGCCCAATCCTATGCAGATCTAGTCAGAGGCAAGTCCCATTATAGTCAATTTACTATCCACATTTACTCCCGGATAGACTTGCAGGCTGGGAAGTCCCGCAGTGTTCAGTGGGCCTTACTTCTTGTAGTATCAGAGCCGTCCTCAGGGTAATCAGGATTTACACCTATAATCCTAAACAGACTTACTGGGGAGTAAGTCCTTTGGAATACATTTGGGCTTTCTTTGAACTAAGCATTCCTTGTTAAATACTGAACACTTAAATACTTGGAAGAGGACCAAGTATTTAAAAATAATGGTAGGTTAAAAATAATGATAGGAAATAGGGAGTGTGGGGGAGAGTATTAAATTAATTTTGAAATAAGAGGCTTAAATAAGAGACTTAACTAGGAGGGGACTGGGGAATATCTGGGGGGAATAAATGGTTTTCCTGGGGGGGGGCACCTCTAGTCCTGGAGGTGGGGCTTAGGAACAGTTCCCCACCTGCAGTGGCGTCTCTACAGGGAGGGCAGAGCTCTAAGTGTTGCAAGAAGCCTTACCCTGTCATGTAAATCCCTCCTCTCCCTTGCTGCTGTAGCCAGTAAGCAACGCCAAGATGTTGCTTTTCCCTGTGAGGATTGGCTAAAACGGTGCAGGACAGGAGTGATTTCCACTGCAAGGTAAGGCTTCTTGCAAAACTTAGAGCTCTGCCCTCCTTGTAGAGACACCACTGCCCACCTGCCATAAATTCCAGGCAGAGCGGCAGCTTTTCCTCCTTCTGGCTGCTCCTTCGGCTGTGATCCCCACAGCGGAATTGCCTGCAAGGGAATGGGGTGGCAGCAACAGCAGACAAAGGGGACAGAAGCTCTGTTAAGCACAGGAGCCGGAGGTGGGCATTCTCTCGCCTACCACTCCTGGTCTCCACTCATCCCGCCTCTCCATGTCTACAGGAGGGGGTGAGTAGGGCAAATGAGATGGTGAGAGGCTGTTTGGAGCTGGAGTCCCACAAGCGAAAGCACACCGTGCCATTTGCGAGGACTTAACAGAGATTTCTGGGAGTGGTAGTCCTTGGCATGCAAGAGAGCCATAGGAGTGAACGGGAGAAAGGAGGCCAGAGAAGTACAGCAGCAAAAGCCCCAGAGCGGACTAAAGCTGGTAGCGGAGGGAGGGGAAAGCTGGCGCTGCTGACCTTCCTCAGGAGATAAGAGTGCTCTGGCTGCCTTGGGGAAGTGCGGAATTGCAGTGCCTTTCTAGGACTCATTTGTAAGAGGCAAAAGCTGGCGCTCTGTCGCAGTGTCTCCCTCAGCCCTTGCAATCAGTGAAATGGTGCTAAAACACTGGCATGTCAACTCTGACACGTGTGTCAGAGGTTCGCCATCACCAGTGGCGTCTCTATAGGGAGGGCAGAGCTCTAAGTTTTGCAAGAAGCCTTACCTTGCAGGGGAGATCACTCCTCTCCTGCACCGTTTTAGCCAATCCTCACAGGGAAAAGCAACATCTTGGCGTTGCTTACTGGCTACAGCAGCAAGGGAGAGGTGGGATTTACATGACAGGGTAAGGCTCCTTGCAAAACTTAGAGCTCTGCCCTCCCTGTAGAGACGCCACTGGCCATCACTGCCCCAATCTGACAAATGGAGTTTGGTAACTGCACTCTTCCCCACCCCTGGCCAAAGCATAAAATAAAGGAGATGAGATCAAATAGGAAGAGATCCAACCAGTGCCTCTCTGCTCCCAGGGTCTGCAGCATCCTCAGTCCTTTTGCTCCAAGGGTGAGAACAGTGGCGAACCTGGGGCAGGGCAGTGCCTGGGGGCACATCTCCAGGGATGCATCCCCAGCAGGTGGCGCTCCCACCCACCCCACAGCCTCATGTGGCTCTACAGGCCCGTCTGCCCCTCTGAGAAGAGCTGGGCGGCCCTTCACAGCGCACCTGACCACTCCAACAAGTGGCTTTACGGCCACTTCTCAGAGCGACCAGGTGCGCTCTGAAGGGCCACCCACCCCTTCTGGGAGGTGGTGGATCTTGGGTTTTTGAGTCTCTTTTTAACTTAACTGGCCTTGTTTATCTCTAACGACAGCTTTTTACTTGCTTTTTAACAGCCTTGTGCCTTTATTAGCAGTGCCACCTTTCTCATCATGACTCAGGCAAGGAAAAGCTGCAGCTCCTAAATGTCACCATATTGGTGAGGGGAGGCAGGGTCAGTTAATGGCAATATTAATGGAATATGAGGATCATTCTTGGGTGCCATATGTGCGGAGGAGAGAAAGGAGCATGAGTTTTCCGGTGGAGCTAATCAACCCTTTTTGAATTCTCAGCAGGAGGGAAAATGGGCTGCTTGTCACCAGGCCAGCGAGCTCACTGAAGCAGTTTGGGGAGACTGTTTACCTCTCCTCAGTGAATAAAAACGTATGATTACTGCTGCAATATCAAGCATTTTTCCTTGTTAGTTCTCTTGAAATCAATAAGCATCTGGAAAAAAATCGTGGTTAGTTTTTGATAAAAGGAGATGTGGGAGACTCTCTCAAACTCTTTTCCAGAGTTGCTTCTCTGAGCAGTAAACTTTCCAAGGATTTGGTTTTTGGTACTGTGGCAAGAGTTCATCTGGCCAGTGAAACAATCTCCAGTCCATTGGTTTCTGAAACTTTTTTTTTTTATTTTCAAAGAATATAATGACAATATAACATTATCAGATCCACAACACAGGATTTCAATCATTCACATTGAATGAACTGGAATATGGAACCGGTTCCAGTTGAAAAATAATATTGAAGCAGCTCAGCTCTGGTCTTGGGAGAGCATTGCTAGTATTCTCCTAGACTTCTGGCTAGGCTGACTGCAGCAAGAGAGTAGTTCAAATAATCCTGAGGTCTTAAACTGGGCTGTGTTTACCACTTCATTGCTGGTTTAACAGGGGAACCACCTATCACTGGAAGTCCCTTGCCATGTCCTCAGTTGTATTTTAATTTAAATCCTATCCTATGAAATAAGAAGAAATTGCTGAGGAGCATCCCAAGAAAACCAACTGTATAGGGACATCGTGGCACCCAAGGAGAGTTGGACAGATGCATTTTTCAAATGCAATATCCTCCATATTCCTTGATGCAATGGATCACAGGATAGCTATAATCTTTATGTTGGCACCGCAAATGGTGGTTAAACCACTATGAAACAGCATGGACTGATATTACAGCAGTTATGAAAGAAATTACCCCCCCCCCAAGTAAAAAAAAATAGTAAATAAATGCTTAATATGAAGTATGGATCCTTCTCTAGTGAAGTCCATGGTGGGAGGTTTTAACCATAGACTTCAGAATGAAAACCAAATCACATCATGTCTCCTTAATCAGACATCTCTTCATGGAAGTCAGCAGGAGGTTGTCTGAATAAGGGTTAATAAAAAAAGAGTAAGAACCTCAGGATATGGCCCCAATTTGAACTGCAAAATGAACTGCAGCACGCAAGATGGGATTCTGCGGTTGGCTTAGATGCATCTACTCTGGGAATTGTTGCTGGTGAACAAGAAGAAAGGTTAATTTTTACATCACTGCTTGCTGGGAAAAGTGAAAGATGGTCTTCACCAGCGCTTAAAAGCTTGTGAACACCAGTGAAATACCTGCTTAACCACTGCTGGAAAATAGTGACAGGATGGTCTACTGCAGTTGCAGCCTAGATCTGAAGGCTATACAGAGTCATCAGATTAAGAGCCTATGTAGACATCTAGATAGTTTCTGTGCTGATGTCCTTGATGTTTACTTTCATCATTAACCCTGGGCTTACTCCTCTCCCCCCCCCCACAGTAAATAGAACTTGTCAGGATTTTGATCTTAGCCAGGCTTTAACTCTCCTGCTGTTGACAATCACATTTGGATCAGATTTTCCCATGTGTATGCTGTTTCCACTGAGGGGAAGAAAGCAGTGGGAACTTAAAAATAGTATCTGCAGTGGGGCCTAATCAAGCTAAAAAGTGTGCCAAGGACAGGATTAAAGCCTGCCTACTTCCCTGCCACAGTCATGATCTTGATTGAAGCCCCCTGAATATGCTGCTTACAGAAAAAAAGGGAAAATGCCAGGACCAAGGGCAGGATTAGCATTAGATCGCATCATGAAAAAGAAACAGGCTGAATCATGCAGGCATGATATCACTTGCTCTTATCCCTTCATTCTGCGGTGACTCCCACCCAAACTGCACAAACCACCTCTATTGGAAAACACTGCCTTTGAGTTAATCTCAGATGACAGGAACATTTTGTCTGTGGTGAGTAATCAGGGATGGCTCATTCAAACATCACTCAGTGTGGCACTCAACGAGTGGTGAACCAGTCCAAAATCTTCAGCAGCACAGTCAACTGTTCAGCAATGATGGTTTTACAGTATATTCTTTCAATTCCTTCCAGTCCTTAAATCACATAAACAACTCTAAATTGGTTTACACTGTAAACAGATATTTTGCCTCCTATCGGTGAGGGAGGCAGGCAGGATATGAGAACTGATTCACACAAAAATTAACTGAGGTTCAAGAATTCCATCCGGTTTGGCATAATAGTTTTTTGTTGCCTGTGCTGCTGCAACAGACCCATAGCAATTCTAGCTGACGTACATTATAGAACCTGTGGAAGTTCAGGTGGGTAGGGCTTGCCTGGGAAAGGACTGTGAGCCTAGGTCCACCTGTAATCAGGGCCTGGGTTACATGTCAGAAGCTTCCCTTAGAGAAGTTACAAATGGGGTGACAGGGCCAACCACACGGTATCTACCCGGTTGCATGACAAGACCAGGCCTGTCTCCAGTGGTGGTCATCATTTCAAGGTTGCAGGACAGGTTGGCATGAGATGGTTAGCCCACCTTGTGCAGCCCAGGTGGTCCCTGGGACGCTAGGCCTTCCTGAACTGCAAAAGGTTTGGCTGAAGCAGGGAAAGCTGGCTGTGGGACTTCACTGGTTAATGCAATCAGTGCCGAGACCGATTTTCTCAGGGTGTAAAAACCAAGAAAAATCTTTACACTTCAACATTCCATTCTACAGCACTCTCTTCCTTCCTCTCAGAAATCTTAGGCCCTTGCACTAAGGAATGAGAAGCCGGTTAATATGCTCACATGATTTCAGCCAAGTATCCCTGCTTTAGGCAGACAATATAACCTGCAAACTTCATTTTGCCTGTCTTTCCCAAAAACTAATCTCCAGATGAGCAGGCAGGAGAGGGGTGGTGCATTGGACATAGCTTGTCCCTTCCTCTCCCCCATTTCAAGTGGTCAGAGGTGCTACAAATGGGAGTAACACAGGATATATGTGGGCAGGTTGGGTGGGCTACATCTTTGCAGGCTCATAATTTTTGCAGACTTATTTGCAAGGCTGTGCCCTGTGTCCTCCTTTTCTTTACCACTCTATATAGGCCTGCTATCTGAATTGTTACCATGTTGCATAGGTGCTAGGATAGCAGCAGAAAATTCAATTTCAACTGCAGGTTCCTTGCTGCAGAGACTTTTTGGAAGAGCCTGCTTCTAAAGTGCTGTGCTCTTTGAATGCCCTTCCTAAATAAATAATATTTATAATAATAAATAAAATAATTAAATTAAAATGGGGCACAACACCCCAGGTTGCATATAACATTTGTACAGGCATCATACGTTAAATCGATGCATCTTCTGCCGATGTCATTGGAAGGCCAGCTATGGGCATGGCAGATCTATGAATGGAGCTGGAGCAAAGCACAGGCAGGGCTCCTCTGGCTACAAATGCAAAGCAATGTCTGAGTTGTTAGGACGTCATGCCTTGGAACATTCGGCTGGTAGATGTACAAACATGCAGAGTTATGGGCTTGTGGAGCTGACCTGAGGCAGGTGGAAACTGTCAGCTCCTGTGTGTGCTTTGTACAGTTTGTAGACTGTGTTCATAGATGCAGAGACAGACTTCTGAGAGCAGGCAGTGTTTACACAGGTACATGTAGATGGATGTGCTGACACACAGCGTGCAACAACAGGTGTGGGGCAGTTTCAGAGGGGATCAGACTTCCTTGGTATCTGTCCTGCAGCTCTTGCCTTCCGCTTTGCTCCTCCTTGTGCAGTCCTTTCCACACAAACTCTTGTTCTCTCCCCTCATAGCCTCCCTTCTCAGTTGAAAGGGAAGGGCTTTTCTCCATGAGCTTCTGGGTACATGGAAGCATGTGGGGTCCCAGATACCCTGGTGAAGACAGAATTCCAGTCCAAGCTCCGCCACTCAACAGCTCTGAGCACCTCCCTCTCAGGCCCCAGCCTAGCCTCTCCTGCCTCACTCTGTCTCTCTGTTCCCCCAACACAGTTTCGGGTGTGGACAATGGCTGGCTCAGGTGTGTGCCGGCTTGCCTGTTCTGTGGCTAGTCGCTTGTTCTACCAGTTCTCTGTAGTAGGCAGATTTCAGAAATCTTGTATAGGAGTCCTTCTTCATCAAGGTGTAGGTTTTCATTTGGGCTTCTTCAAAGCAAGCAGAAGTAATCGTGGTGAGGTTTCTTCTGGTTGCCTCTCTGGTTTCATGGTCGAGATTCACCTGAAAGGAAGGGACAGCACACGCTGACTATTCATTGTGTCTCAGCACATCCCCTAATGAGGGTTAGTGTAAATACAGCAGATCAGTGTTCTGGTACATTTGGGACAAGAGAAGTCAGTTCATGCCCTATCCTTAAAAGGATTGTCACCTCTGAATCTGGGTCTGAGAGGCATTAATTCCTTTTGGTTAGGCAACTTATGCAGTAATGAGACTCTCACAAAATTATATGAGCCTGGAACACTGCAGAACTGGAAGATTTGGAACTGTAGCTTAGATTATAATAGGCCTGGGTATAGCATCATAAGAACACACCTTGTATTAGCCAAGGAGACATGACACTTGGTCATCAAACCCAGCACAGAATTCATACTCACTTCTCTGGGAGCCTCATTTTGAACAAACTCCTCAAAGATCCTGTTGGCTTTGGCTGCCAATTTTGCTTTTGAGCGGGTTTTCTTATACTCCTCACAGGCCAGCCAGAACTCCAGATTCTCTTCACTGAATTCTGTTTTCAGGAATCCGTGGAATGCTGCCACCCCATCTGGGAAGAAGAACAGGTAACATCCAGTTGAGACGTGGAGGAAGGAAAAGAGGACGAAGGACTATTTCTTATAATAGAAAAAAATGCAATGGAAGGTTTTGGGCAATCTCATACAATTCTTAAAGAAATGAAGAAACTTCATATTAAGGGTTAGAATGCTAGTACATTCTGGGAATGTAAACAGGGACGTAAAGCATTTTATAGGTATACCCAAACAAATGGAACAAATAGATCCAGTATGTAGGTGACTTTCTGTGAGGCAGAGATTGTTTAAACTGCAGCAGGTCTTTGTTGCGGACTATAGCCTTGCCTAAAAAAAAATGGGCTGTGCGGTATGCTACTGATTTACTTTCCTGTCTGCTCCTCATAGGGGTGCTATACTGCATGTGCCATGGGATGTTTTTCTGGAAATTCCAGCTGCATGTCTCTAAGATAGTGACGGAACTATAGGGTGCCATGAAGGAATTCTTCTGACATGAAGGGCGCTGTGAACAAAGTAGGGCTGGGACCCACTGGGCTAAGGGATTGTACAGAGTGGGGTGCAGTATGCCTGGAAGAATTATGGAAAATTGTGCATTTTCCATGTGATGGCTTTCCAAGATATTGACTACTCAAAGATATATATGAAATAATTATCTGCTCCTTTTGACCTGTTGTGCTTTGTGTAAAGGGCAAAACGAGGGAACTACGTGTTGGCACTGATACTGCTTGTACAGTATCGGATACTTCCTGCTACATGCAATTCTTTCCCTTAGTACATCAGGTATCAAAAGCAATTTGTACTCACTTTTACTTTTCAGCAGATGGTCAAATGATTCCTTCCACCCAAGCACTTCTTCCAAAGAGTATCTGGAGAAAGGAAGACAAGTGCTGTTGAAACCATGGGGTTTTTTTTTGGGGGGGGGGAATGGGTGTCAAAGAATGAAGTAAACATAGAAGCTGTTTAGAAATTGTAATCTAAGAGAATAAACAACTTCATCAACAGCTATAATATCTTTATTTCCCAACTGTCTGTTATTTCAGACTCAGGGTTTGTAAACCACAGCATTTGCAGCACAGTCCTATGCACGTCTACTCAGAAGTAAACCCACTGGATTTAATAGGATTAATTCCCTGGTAAGCGTGGACTGTACAGGATTGTAGCCATAGAAGGTGGTGGAGGAATGTTCATGATAGCCATAGGCAGAAAAGAGAAGATTGTCTTTCCTTGGGGTGACAGTAGCCTGCCAAGAGATGCTATTGGCTAGGAGTTTGCTGATGCCCAGGATCAGAGAGCAGCCATGCCACTCAGCATATTTCTGCCACAGGTAGTTAGAGAGCTGAGGAATTTGCTCTGTTGTTGCGCTTTAATTCTTCCAATAGGGGTCATCATTCCTGGTAGCTACACTCTCTACATTGCTCTCTGAAAACGTTGCTGGCTTAGCACGTTGCTTACCTTTGTTTTGTGCTTCGGCTTAGGTTTCCAATTTTATATGCCAAATCTGGTTTATGAAGCAGGGTCCCTAAACGAGTCTTGAACTCTTTGGCTCTGAAACATACATGAAGAATAGTGGAAGATTGTAAAAATGGATACCCGAAAAGAAAGGTGAACACTAGAGGGCAGCAGTGCATAGTCTTTTAAAGCAGGATGACAAGCCTTTTTACAATATGATGAATTTGGCCTGATGGGTTCTGCTAAGCCCTTGCATTTAACTTCAGTTTTTTGTTTATTCTTGAAAATAAGAGATGCGCAGCTGATTTGGTAATAGCTTTTGAATTAGACTAATTTCTATCATGGGCAAGCATTTCAGTTACATAGAACACTTCAGCTAATTTGAATATATGCTAGAGACAAAGCTGGTGATTTATATGTACAGATGTTAATGTAATCATTTCTGACAGACTGGTGGCCAAACCACCCCCTGTGCTTCTTGATAAGTTAGTTATCAAGCTACAAGGTGTTATGCACCAATTTGTCTCTTGCATTTAAAAATGTAAAAAATTGCGAACTTCACAATTTCCCATGAGTTTCCACTAACTGTCTTTGGCAGTGAATCCAGTTTACCTCTAGTGTTAAACAAATCTAAACAGTTAATGCTGAATTGGTTTCTGCAAATTCTGTTTTACAAAGTTCAGGATTTGTCAGTGTCCTTCCATTTGCTCAACTGCAATTTCCTGTAACAGGTTCTCTTTCTTCACCCCTGACATCTTTGATCCACCCACCACTGCCCCTATCCCCAAATGCATGGCATCCTTCAGAAGTTATGTTGTCACACAAAACCCAGATAGGAACCAGGAATATACATGTGTGAGGGATAAAAGAGGGTTTCACAAATCAGCTAAAATGCTTCCAGGTTTAACTGCCCTGTATTATAGCATACAGACATGCCCCAGTATTCCACTGGGGTTTTATTCCAACCCCTTCCCATGGGTACCTAAAACTGTGGATACTGGAGATGCCTTTTAAAAAATATGTGTCAGTGGTTTTGCTGCAACAAACTAAACAAGAGGAAATTTGTTTAATATTCCCCTATCTTTTTAATAGGCATCTCAGTATTCATGGTATCCGTGGATACCGACTCAGTGGATACTGAAGCACACTTGTAGTATAAAAGTTAGCAAAAGGACTAGAGCACTCCAATGCACACAGAACTGCTTGTTTCTTCCAGACTGCAGTCTTGTTTTCAGATTGGAGTTCTGCTCTTTCTTCGTCTGCTTATTCCTGCAGTTTTTCTCTACTAATTTTGTGCCCACTGATGGGGCCATCTTATCTCAATGCAGTGGCCTGTGCCGTAGCATATTGGTCTGCGGCAAATGGTCCACAGGTTTGGGAGTTTGCTGTGGGAGTTTGGGGGAGTGTCAATCATTAGTAGGACCATTGGGGGATGTGAGCCCCCCCCCCCCACTGGCAGCACAGTGTGCCTTGTCAATTGTCAAAAAACTGATGGTGTGCCTTAACCATTTTAGCTCCTTGACTGTGCCGTGAGGTGAAAAAGGTTGAAAATCTGTCTCAGTGCCTTTCTCCTTTGCTGCTGAATCTATGGGAGAATTAAGGCCAAGTAAATATTTAAAGAAGGCTTGGTACAATGTCACACAATCATTTTTTTTCTACCTCGCCATTTCTGGTTATCTTTTTAAAAGATCCCCAAAGCTTGCAACAGCTTCTTGACCAGACTTTGACAGTATGACAGAACTAAAAGATTGAATATGTGTAGCAAAGCAAGGCAAAGCTTCCTTTAAGTCTCTCCCTCCCCCAAATGGTGTGTTCATAGTTATAAAAACCCCTCCTTCTTGGAGGCAGTACAGTCACAACTGCTAGGAAATGCATATCTGCAACAGAATTATTATTGATCCAGTATAAGGAGTAAGGTGGTATGTGGTCACCTACTATGCCTGGTTTGGAGGTGAACAGGGTAGGATAGTTTTGCAATAGTAAAAAAGGCACCTGCCCCAAGGAACTTGCTAATTGAGAAGGCACACTCCTGTACATTCTGGGGCACTCAGAGGCATCCTACATTGTTCTGTTTATCTCCTGAACTAAAACAAAATTTACAGCACAATCTTATGCATATCTATCCAGAAATAAGACACACTGAGTCTAATGAGACTTAGAGTGTAATCCTAATCTGGAGTTAGGCAGGCACAATTTAGGCCAGCAAAGTTTGGCCAGCAAAAGGGACACTGTAAAGTATGTCATTCTCAGAGACAGAGAAGTCAGCACATAGATGTGCACCATCCTCCCTGACCCCGAGAGTGGTCTAAAAGTGCTTGATAACCCTTATGCCAGCCAAATTTGGCTGGCCTAGTTTGTGCTAGCCTAACTCCAGGTTAGGATTACACCTTTACTCTCAGATCAGTGTGCATAGGACTGAAGCCTTAAGTGTGTGCAGCTGCTTTAGGAAATGTCCACCCCATTGTTCATCTCTCTCTCTCTCTCTCTCTCTCTCTCTCTCTCTCTGCTTTTTCTCTGCTTCTCCCCAACTGGCTAAATTTAAACTGGAAGCTCCTCCAGGCAGCACCTGGTTTTTTTCTTTGACAGCTATTTTTGAAGACACCGGTCTTCATTGTCCCAATGGAGAGACTTTTCCCCCCCCCCCCCCCCGCTGTGCCTGAGATGGCATTGCGGACACAGTTGCCTGTTTTCGTTGCATTGCTCTCGACGGCTGCCTGCTGTGGTGCTTCTGCAACCACGCAGTTGCCTCCCTGCTTGGCGCATCACTGCGACAGTTCCAAGACGGCTGCCTGGCGTTCTGCTTTCTATTCTTAGCTCACCACCCTCTGGATGGGATGTGGCAGGAATGCTAATTGCGCAGAGTGCTGCTTGCAGAGGTGTCATGGAGAAGTGCATTGCAAAAACACCAAGTCCTGAGCTAATCTGCTCATCATAACGTTTAAAAGAAGCTTTCCTACTGAGGGACAGCAAACCATATACAAAGCACATAGCTAAACATCTCCCATGCAACAAGAGCTATACCACATCCTAGTTCCAAGATAAACTTCTTGAAAGTTCAATTGCTTTCCCTGTTTTCTCAGTCTAGCTTGTCCAGTGAAACTCTGCCAGTTTTGCATTGAGCTGGCATCCTTTGAAAAGCCACAATGGGAGTGTGGCTAATCAGCAAGGTAATCATTTGCTAAGAGCCCCCAGTATTTCCCAAGCCTCTTACCTTTCCAAGCAGCTGTTAGGGAGTGCAGCTAAGCCCCGACACATGCTGAAAGCAGATGGTTGCTTTGCTTGAACTGGATTTAGTCTATATTCTATAAGGGTCCGAGCAAACTGGAATCAAGAGCAGCAGCTAGGTCTGGTGCAGCACCGAATCACTGTTGAGCTGTGTGCCTGCTGGAGTCTGGGAACTCGAGCAGGGAGCTGAGCTTTTATACCTTACAGGAAGTGGGAGGTGGGGCATGTGAACAGCTCCTGCCTTGGCGAGAAGGACTGGAACTGTCCTTGAACACTGTAGTCAGACATAGGCAGTTCCCAGACAGCAGGACAAGCAGATCCACTGCGTGCTGTAAAATATGGTTTATGTACAGCAGAGGCTCCTGTCGCTGGTTTGAAGGGGGCAGGGATTGCATTTTGCAATGTAGTAAACATCAAGCACGTGTTTTGAAAACAGCAAAACAGCACTAGATGCTGCTCACTGCACACGTCTTTAAAAAATGAGAAAATCCTAAGAAAATTACTTACCTTGAAGTAAGTCTTGCTAAAACCATTGGCTCCTACATAAACAGGCTGTTCAACAAGGTATAAGGTTTTAAACACCTTCACAAAGGTGACTTCACAGGTAAGTGTAGATTCCTAGGTAGACAAAAATGGTTAGCCTTACCAGAATCTGTTGCGAAGGCCACTCACTTAGATGGCTTCCAGAAAAGAATGTACCTGCCCATGGCTCTTAGGTGTGATATCAAAAGGGAACCTCCATCGTTGGAGGCACTATGTCTCTGAACATCAAGTGCTGGGGACAAGCAAAATGGCAGGTGGAGAGGTGGCAATCTGGTGTGTGTAGAGCCTTGCATTTGCCCAACCGCTTGCCCATCCTTTCCTTGTATACCTTTCCATGGAGAGCAAAAGAGAGGAGGAGGGGGCTGCTGCTTATCACCTCCTCCTCCTCCTGTAGTGCGGCCACAGACCATGGCTGCCGAGGTGGAGGAGGAGAAAGCCACTGCTGTTGCCTCTGGCCATTGTCACCTCCACTGCCTCCCTTCCTCCTCCACTGCTTCTTGTGAATTGGCTGGGTGGGGAGGGTACTACGAGAAATGGGAGTAGTGGAGGAGCTGAAGTGGTGGCAGGTGTGCACTGGGTGCAGGCACATTCATGCACTGGCAGTGCACAACAAAAGTGCTGCTTTTGGTGTTGGATTGAATTCGACTGGCTCTGCACAGAAAGGACGATTCTTCCCAGCCCCACTTTGGTTGGCTTCTCGGATCATCTGCCGCACGCTGCTTGAGACAGTGCTGGGCTGAATTCTTCATGGTGTCTTAAGCCCTTTGCTTGCCTTGCATGCTGGCCCATCTTCTGCTCACTTCACTACATCCATAACGTCTCTTCAGGGCAGGGGCAGCACAGGGGTGGGTGGAGTCGGGTTAGGTTGTAAGGTGTACCAAGGTTTCCCTCTTAAGGGGATTCTTCCTGTCCTTCATTGGTGTTGCTCAAAATGGGAGTGACAACAACATTTATGTGAGCAGAGCTATGGATAGGTAACAGTCCCATGTTCAAATATCACTGTGCCATCAACTCATTAGGGAGCCTCTGCAAGCCCTCTCAGCTTCAGGCCTGCAACATCCACACTGTAGGGATAATAATGCTTGCCCATCTTGCAGGGATATTGCAGGGCTACAAGATAATAGAAGTAAAGTGCTTTGTTCCCAGGGCCCAATCCTAAGCATGTCTACTCAGACTTAAGTCCCATTACAATCATTGGGGGTTACTTCCAGGTAAGTGTGGATAGGATTGCAACCCCAATCCCCTAAAGCAGTGTTTTGGGACCCACTTGGTGGGTCACGACCTGATGTCAGGTGGGTCGTGGAAAGCTGGGAGCAGCCAACTTAGAAACTGCAGACCTTACTCTTGTTACATTCCTTTTGTGAGTGTTAACAGTTCGAATGTTCAAGTGAGGATTTTTGTTAATTTTGTTTTTAGTTCAGTGCTTTTACATAGTATTTTGTCCTAATCTTGCTTTCTGTCAGGGATGTTGCTGCAGTCCAAGAATGCCAGTTTGCATTTCAGGAGTGTCATTGTATTATGTCACGATGACAGCACTTCCTGCTTGATGATGTCACTTCCTGCCACAACATCACTTCCAGATTAATGGCATCACTTTCGGTGGGTCCTGATACGAGTGCCATTCTAAAACGTGGGCCCTGGTCTAAAAAGTTTGAATACCACTGCACTAAAGCACGCTATAAAATGCTAAGTGTAATTATAGTATATTACATTTCACTGCTTTTATTCTGAAAATGCAAGTAGGGAAGTGGTTAGAGAAAAGAGCTGCAGCTGCATAGACATATTTGCAACAGAGGAATGAATGGATCGTGCCCTACTAATGCAGGATCACGCTCTTTTGGGACAGAGTTGTTCATGCATTTGGAGCCATTTGGCAGGAGTTGTTGAGGCCACAAGGGGTGAATCACTTGGGGCTGCAGACAGAAAGATTGCAGAGTCATGTGACTCTTCTGGGATTATTCCACCCAGTGCCAGGCAAGCCAGTGATTTCCATTCACCTAGCAGGGCTAGAAAATTTTCTGTGTCAGCCTTACCTGCGGCTATCCTTGGCTCTGGTTCCTGTGCTTGCTGGATTTCTGCCCTACACCTACCCCAGCACAGGGACTGCTGCTCCTCACCTTGCCTGTTCTTCAGGCTTCCAAAAGCCCAGAATTGTATCCTGCTCTGCATTCAGGCCAGGCATGTAGGGTTTGCCTCTTCTGTGCGTGTGACTGATGCATCATAATTTGCATGCTAATAGCATCGTTTCCAATATAATACAGAATAAAGGCTTTAGTTTTTGCCAGAATTTGTGAATGGTTTGCTTTCTTGTCAGTTTTGTTTAACTGTTTGTACAGCTTATTAGGCATCAGTTAACTACCATTTAACTGAAAAAGCTTAACTGTGTTTCGTTTTTTCCTAGGAGATAACAAGTGAGTGGAGGAATGAGCAGCTGGCAGTTGCAGATTTCCCTAAGGCACGTGTGGCTGATGTTGCTTGCAGGCGTGTGTTCAACGTTCAAACTTGCATATTTGTAAATAAAGCAAACTCTACAAAGTCAGTCTAAGCCTTCAGTTATCTCCTCCCCGCCCTCTAAAAAAAACTACATTGGGATTAATCTGCAGCTCCTGAACCTTCTCCCTGCTTGGAGAAATGGGGTGTGAGCACATAAGAGTATAAGGCCCCAATCCAGTGATGTCATGCAGGGGGTACGCGAGTACCGGTTTCTAGGATTACAGCTGGCCCTGCCCATTCACCCGCCCACTCGTCGACTCCACCCCCTGCAACGTTTGAATTTCCTGCATGTTTGAGTTGCCTGCATGTTCTCAGAGCCAGGCAGGCAGCGAGCGGAGCCTTGCCTTGCCTTGCCTTGCCTTGCCACTGAAAAATGAGCTGCTCTGGACTGTTGGGTCACTTTAACGTGATGCCAGGCCTCCTTAACATGTTCTGGGGGTGCTGTGGAATACTGTTGCAACTGTTGGGTCAGTTTAAAATTGTCTGAGGCCTCAAAAAGGGCTTTTTTATGTCACTTCCTGCCACGACCTCACTTCCGGCTTATGACGTCACGTCTGGTGGGCGGGTCCCAACACGTGCCAATCAAAAGTGAGTACCTGTTCTTAAATCATTTAGATGACACCACTGCCCCAATCCTATCCAACTTTCTGGTGCTGATTTTGTGTTGAAAAGCGGTATATAAATACTAGTGATTGATTGATTGATTGATGCAGCTGTAATGCAGCCCCAAGGAAAGCAAACACCTGTTCCCTTACCTTGAGGAGACCTCCCTGGCTCCCCCTCCACCATAGAACGCAGCACACATCCTATTGGGCCAGCCCTACATTGGGGCGGGAAAACTGGATAGGATTTGGCCCCAAAACACTTGACTTAAACACACTGGAATAGAAAAAGCCAGTAGGAAAAGCAAAAGGGACAGAAAAAAAGAAAAGGGCTCTATTTCATCATGTAGGGATTGGGTGCAGAATACGCTTGCATTGCACCTTAAAGATGGAAAAGGGCCATCATAACTGTTGATTTGAGAAGCTGTGGAGCAAGAAGGGGCAGGGGGCAGAAAGTGAGAGCATACTCTGAGAGGCTCAATTACAACCCCATTCTCAAGAGAATTGTCCTGCTCGAAGCTGAGCTTTCCCCTCTGTTTTGCACCCCTCACCTTGCACTGCTTACATCCTCCTCAAAGACCCCTCTGTCAAACACATTCCTGTGTTTGCTGCCATTTGCTGTGGCTATTCGCTTCAGTTAGTTCACTGAGCGTGCTCAGTCTTCCTCTGTGTGTTCGCAACCATTTTTCCAAGATGGTGGTCAGGCTCATGCCTGTATAACGAAAGGACAGAATCCTGTACACTGTTGCTTCTTCTGCTTTAGCCCTGGTATGTCATGCTGACGACATCTTGCGCACAGAGTAACAGTAGGGTAACAGTTGCACAATGGCTACTGATGGAAGAGTTTGAATCTCCTGGAGGACTGGGTACAAAATGCAAGGAGACTCTCTTGGTCCTTGGTTGCTAATAATATTGATGATGCTAAGAAGAGGTGTTCAGCTTTGCTGAGAAAATACCCTTGTAACGGGGAGGGGGGCTTAAATAGCAATAACATAAATTTGTTTGGCTCTTTGAGAATACAGGCTTACCGTGGGAGAGATTTACAGTGGTTTATGGAGTACAGAAATTCCATTCCCCCACCTACAGCCGTGTAGTCCATTTTATCACCACAGGATTCCCACCTCATTCTTCCATTGCGGAGCCAATGTAACATGGTTTGAGGCTGTTTCTCTTGTAAGTAGAACCATTTTTTTCTTTTTAACAGTATAGTAACAGGCAGTGATAAACGGTCTGCAGAGAGATGTTCACTTTCCCCCTTAAGGATGCCTTCTGCTGGATCCTTGGAAGATTGAGCTAGAATTCCATCATGAAGCAGGTTAAGCTGCTTGTGACTTGTTAACATGGCGTGTGCTGAGATTCTCTGCAGCTCTGTCCAAACTGGCAGCACTGGGAATGGAATGGGATGGGGGGAGGGCAGAGGGACCGCTGACCCATGAGTGGGCCAGCCTAAGGGTGCGGTGGAGCAGGATCCAGCACTAATGCTGGATCCTAACGCCTGTCCCCGGCTCAGTTGGCCTTACATGGGCTGCTTAGATTTGCATCAGTGATTTTGCTGGTACTGATCAAAGTAGCCCTATTGGGGCTTACCCCAAGGCAGCCTCCAGCTGCCTCCTATACTGCACTGGATACAGCGCAAGCCTGCTGGCCTGCCTGTTCCAGCACAGTCTAGGATGTTAGAAGGGTAAGGAGAGAGTCCAAAGGGTTGAGACGTAGGAGAAAGGTGTATTTCAAATCACAAATACACAGTCTAAGGCTTGCTTACAATAATAGAAAGGGATATCAAATAAAGGTGGTTCAAGAGGCAAAATAATACAAAGGAGAGACAAATAAGCAAACATACACAAAATATCTTTCTTAGAATGAACAGTGAGAGTGAACCCAAAGTGCTGTCTTAAAAGTGGCTTAATACTTACAACAGAGAGAGGGAAAGGGTGTTTGGTTTCAGTGGAGGAAGGAGGATGGGGAAAAGGGAGACAGGTCAGGGACAGAGGCGGGCCGGGCCGGGAGCGCGCCTCATGGCAAGGTGACGGAACTGCGCCCCCGGCACATCGCCCTGCCCCCCGTGCGTCTCCCCGCCATGCCTCCCTGCGCCCGGAAGAGCTCCATTTCGGAGCATTCCAGGCGCAAGGGAGGGCGGGCGGGCCAAAAAGCGCCCGGACTCCACACAATGGCGTGCGGACTCTGCGCAATGGCGCCCTCCCCCGCGGCCCGGCGCCCATGTGGCTTGCCATCCCTGCATCCCCCTGGATCCACAACTGGTCAGGGATCACACTGAGCAGAGAGATGCTAGCGTGTTCTGGTTTCCTTGGGAGGACAAATGGTTTTTCAGAAGGAACAGGAGAAGGGAGTGGGTGAAAGCAGCTTAGAGGGAGGCCAACAACCAGGAGATTTTCCCCATCGCTGGCTGTGGAGAGGACTTGGTATCTGACAAACTGAGTTGCATTGCTCAGCCCGGAACAACTGAGTAAAACTCTGGGTCAATGACTCTCCAGGGGAAAGAGGTAGAGGATGTCGAGAATGATTGAACCAGCCAAAACACACTTGAGTTACAACTTTGCCTGCGTTCAGCTTTATCTCAGCTTTATTGTGACGTTGGTTTTGATCTTTATATTAGAAGTTATGCCAGCTTTATTCCAGCTTATTGAATTTCAGTAAGAGGAATGTGGCATGCCTTGAGTGGGTCACCTTATTTCCAGAGAGAGGGGACAGAGATGGAGAGGGAGAAGGTGTGATGTGGGTGGTTCCATAGAACATAAGAAGAGCCCTTCTGGATCATGCCAAAGGCCCATCTAGTCCAGTTGCATGTATCTCACAGCAGCTCACCAGATACCTCATGGAGCACACAAGACAACAAGATGCTACATCCTGTTGCCGCAACCTTTTGCCTGGCATTCTTGGTAGCCTAAAACCAAGAGGTTGCACATACCTATCATGGCTTGTAACCTGTGATGGGCTTTTCTCCCAGATATCTGTCCAGTCCCCTTTTAAAGTCATTTAGGCCAGACACCATCACCACATCCTGTGGCAAGGAGTTTCACAGATTAATTACATTCCAGGTAAAGAAATATTTTCTTTTGTCCCGTTCAACTCAATGAAACTTATGTTTGAGTAGTCATGCATAGGAAAGTCAACCATCAAGCTTTCAATGTTCTTGACTTCAACATCAGTGGTAGTATTCTGAGCTTATAGTAGTTTACTTTTGTATTCAGCAACTTTAGATTGGTGCTATGATTGTGCACTCAAATCATATGATATACTGTATTCTGAAACATCCTGCAACATCCTGCAGCACTGAATGTGTCTCCACAGACTGATGTAGCTTATTGAAAGCCTGTACAACAATGACATTCTTATCTAAATGAGCTCCAATTAGTCATACAGAATCTACTCATGCACGCTGAGAATCAGACATTGAATGTAGAGAACTTCCAATACGCTCTTTCAGAATTTCTTATAATTGGGAACTACAACTAAACATTATATATAATATAATATAATATAAAGTTGCTATATTATTTTTTTAAAAAGTCACTGTGTGAAGGCAACATTCATCAGTATGCACTCCATGCAAGGTAAGACTGTGACAAGCACATGTAATGGAAAAAAAAAAAGCAAGAGGATTCCGAATCCACTGGAGAAAAAGTGCTTGTGCATCGTTATATGCCCCACTCATGTAATTTCCGTTGTCATAGCCTTGGCCATTGCATTCATTGGCAAGGTGTTTCTCAAGTGTTAAACTAATTGTTTGCAGTGGTGTTCTGCCAAATTCCCTGCTGGGCCTCCCCAAGGGCCCTGATGCCCACACTAGGCTAATTACTCTCCCCTCCAGAGTGGCCTCAGAGATAGGCAAGAGGGAGGGGGTTCAGTCACCCACTGGGCCTCCTCTCTTCCAGCAGCTTCATTTGGGATCACCAGCTGGCCAGCCTCCTCCAGACTGCCCTCATCACTGGCTTAGCTCCAAACTACCCTAAGTCTAGCACCAACAAACCCCACCACCAAACAATAGGCAGTCAGCTTGCCCAAGCCACAACTGCCTCCTCCACTTGGTGGCTCCAGGGGCGTGGCAGCCATACAACAATTCCCAATGGTTATTCCCCACAATAACCTTCTCCAATCCTTTAACAGTCCTTCAGTCACAGTCTGTCCAGCAGTCCTTCAGGCAGGCAGTCCAGTCAGCATTCCATCAGTCGGGCAGTCCATCCAGCAATCCATCCATCCAGCACCTACCCAGGTCCTAATCACCCTTCCTTTCTTAATCCATCCAGCACCGACCTGGTGCCATCCTCCAGCACCTACCAAGGTGCTCTTCTCCAGCACCCACCAAGTTCCTTTACTCCAGCTCCTGCCTCCCACTTTATACTGAGGCCAGCCAATCGGTGTCTGTTGCTAGGCAGGCTCTAGCATCAGCCATGCCCATTTGCACCTGTGCTAGCCCCCCTTCACTGCCAGGGGCCTCATCAGCCTACAGCTGTGCTCTCAAGGCTAGCAAAGACCTTGGGGGTTAACCCTGTAATCCCTGGCTTATCTGGGACAAGGGGCCATTGCTGATACCATTCCCTATCTCCTTGGGGTATCTCCTGCCTTTTCCAATACAAGTGGCAACTCCTGATTTTGGATAAATGAATTACCAAAATCTCTGTTATATTTCATAATTGTATGTTTTTGCATTGAAATAAACATCACAAGATGAATGTTGTTTGTTCTACATGAGAGTCTTTTCTACATGGAGTTGCATCAACAATAATAGAATAATTGGCATTTTTTCTCTGTTCTAAGACAGCACTTCTAACACAAAGGGGTCAGCAAGAAATAAATTCATTTTGAGTGTCACTAGGCAGATAATGCACTTGTAAACATTTATCAGCTTTTTGAAATTCTCTGATTTAGTCAATATGTTTTTCAAGAATTGGGTCATAATGACTCCAAAGTTCTACAATTCAAAGAATTGGGTCATAATGACTCCAAAGTTCTACAACTCTAAGAAAATGTCCATTATTTGGCTCTCCAATTTTCTGAGATGTACCTCTGAAGCCTCTTTCACTAAGAAATGACGTCACATCAAGCAACCTTTTTAGCTGCTTTTTTTGGAATCGGGTTCTCCACTCTGTGAAAAGTAGTACCATTGCATCCCAGTTGAGTTTCTAAGGTCTGCCACTTCAAGTAAAATTCTTTACAAAAATTGCTAAGCTGATGTTCTGGGATTCTGTTGTACAGCTTTTTTCCCATTTCATCTTATATGAGTATCCTGATTCAGAAGAAACGAGTTGGACGAGTTGATTCAGCTTGAGAAGAAAAAAAGCACTAAGTAAAACAAAATAATGCCTTTTGACTTCTACTCCAAACTGTCCAATCACGACAGATCCAGATTCATTATTTGAAAGTCTTTAACGCAGCAGAAGTGAAGAAAATGCCCAGAAAAACAGCATCTGCTGGAAACAGTTCTGGGTGCTTTAGTGGCCTTTATTTCAGGCAGGAGTGGCTTCTCTTGTCCATCTCTGAAGGAACCATTGATCATTGAATGAAGGAGGGCAAAAGGAGGAGCCCAAGGGCTTCTTGCATTAGGATTGGCTGGAGTCTGAGAAGCCCAGGGAGGGGCAGGAGGTGGTTCCTTGATATCATACATTGTTTTCTAACCTCATAGCTCCTGCAAGCTCCATTATTGAGAGGAGCCTCTGTTGGCACAAATGGGACTACTCTGTTCTGCAGCCTGTCCCACCCCCTCTCTTCTTGCCCAGTCCCGTTTGGTCTGTGCCCTGACATGCCTGCTTCACAAAAGACTCTTGATTAGTCAAAATGACTCCAGTCACGCTCTGGGCAAGTCAGCAAAGGGTTCTCACTAGCACTCGAGTCAAGGTGCAGGGTGAGGGCAGAGACTTGAGATTCAACTTGAGTCTTGCTGGGGGCCAAATTCCCATCCCTGGTATTTCCTAACCAAATGAGTGGCATATCTGTATTACCATAACAATTGGGAATTTAAAAAAATTAAAAATTTACTTTTTTGTGACTAAACATAAAGTGACTTTTTCCTCTTCCTCAATTTTCATCCTATCCATTAGTGATGATGCCGGATGTAAATAATAACCAAATCTCCCAAGAAATGTTTATAATTTCCTGGTTTTTTAAAATTAGCTTTGAATAATATGTGTACCCATGCACATGCACACTGAGCACTTTTATCTCACTCCACTGGGAAATTAAATGTTGCTGAGGCATCCGCACCTTAATTATTAGTTCCATCCTCCATTGCCTTAAACTCTTCACCATTATCAGCCATACATTTAGCCAGGTAATCGGTATTCCTTGCCATGAAATTAATTTTTTTTAATGCTTTATGCTATATGTGCTACAATTTCATCACATTCCACTGGAAGTTTCTATTTTGGTTGACGGATCTGTGCTAAGGACAAAAGTAAAGGAAAAGTGGGAAGAATCAGAGGGGGAAGGTAGAGGAGGAAAACAAAAAGCAGAGCAATATAGGAGGAGGCTGGTGTATTAAGTATACTTTTTCCTTGCAGGAAGGAATCCTGCTGTAATGATGTTACTAGATGTGCTCTGAGACAATTGTAATATGCACACATAAGCAGAAATGAACTACCTGAGCAGGATCTAGTGCCATGGCTCATGATGTAACTGAGTGGATTGGCATAAAATAAGGAGGAGAAAGACAAGAATGTAGGTGCATTATGGAACACTTTATTGTGAGGAGGCAATACAAACAGTAGTAAAGGAAAGAGGGCTTCAAAAGAAATGCAATATATAGCCCTAACATACACAGCTGAGCTCTAGTGGTTGCTAGGAAGATGGGCAGCCCAATTCTAACTTTGATGAGCATCAGTGTTGCGGCCACAGCACTGGGCTTGCATGTTGTCAAAGTGCCGTAAAGTGCTTTTCAACAATGGGAGTCACAATGGGAGTCAGTGCCACTAATTCAGCACTGGAAGGAAGGCCTGTCATCTTGATGGTGCATGGGATCCTGCCTACAGGTCGCTGGGGCAGGTAAGTGTTGAACTGGGCTGCAGAAGGGTGGGCAGGGGGCAGAACCGAGGTGGGAAGGGGATGTTTTGGGGCAAAGGAGGATGGGGAAGGGGCAGTTAAGAACATAAGAGTCCTGCTGGACCAGCCAGAGGTCCATCTAGCACAGCTTCCTGTATCTCACAGTGGCTCACCAGATGGCTCAGGCAGCTCACAAGACAAGATACTTGCATATTGCCACTCCCTTGTGCCTAGTTTTTCTGAGGGAGTCTGTTTACTCTTGCACCCTCCTGCTCAGGCCCAGGAGTGGGGCAGGGGTGACAGAGGAGGCCTCCACCGTATCTTAACCCCCGACCAAGGCCTGAAAACCCTACATGGGGCTACTCAGTTCTGCGCCAGCCCATTGAACAGGCTTGGGGCGCTACAGAGGGTAACACCCTAAGGAGACCTCAAATTCCAGCCTGCTCAATTTCAGCACCTTATATAGCAGGTCCTGCTGTGCCAGTGTTGGATAGGATTGGGCCAATCTGCTGGGATGAGGCTTGAGTTCCTGCAGGGATTTCAGGGTTAGTTAGCCAAGACATAGCAGTCTCCCAGTTCCGAGGCAGATAAGGTGAAAAGGGCTCAGTGAGCAAAAAGGGCTAGCTAGGCAGTAGCAGCCATTTTTGGAGGAGGGAGGCAAGGCAAGGGAGCCAAGATCACTTTCTTAGAGGAGGCTTCTTGGAAGGCAGCTCAACGGGTGTCAAGCCATGGTTGCTTGTTCGCAGGGGAAAGTGAATAGCCGCTGAGATAGTATTGTCTGAATCAGTCATTGCTGCTTTTGGTGATTGAACAAGTTTAAACCTGGCAGCAGTAGAAACACAGCAGTGGTGGCATCTAAATGATTTAAGAACAGGAACTCACTTTTGATTGGCACGTGTCAGGACCTGCCCACCGGAAGTAATGTCAAAAGCCAGAGGCTGGCGGAGCGCAGGCCTACCCACGGCTGGTTCCTAGTCAGCGACGAGTGGGCGGAGCCAGCCAGTTCTGTACAGCGCCTGGCGCCTACAGAACAGAAAGCGAAGAATTCCCCCCTCCCCAATTGCAGCTCCAATAGCGATGGGGACAGTCTCCCAAAGAAACCTCACACCCAGAGTGCCAGTGAAATGCTCTGGACTGGAGAGACAGCGGCGAAAGCTTTTCCTTGGTCTTCATGGCTAGGTGAGGTGGAGTTATTCAAAATTGCCAGGGAAGTTGATAAGTCGCCCCCCTAGGAATCCGGAGTCGCTCCCTTTAACCCCCTGAGTGCCGGCCAACCAAGAAGAAAAGCTCTTTGCAGAGGAATCGGGAGGGGGGAGGAGGGAGAGTGAAGTGGGCAGAGTTAGCCCTAATTTTAACAAGTGGAACTGAGTTCCCCCACATTCCCCCTGCATGACATCACTGAAACACAGCCAATAGGAGCTCCAGCAGAAAACTTTCCTTACTTTTTAATTGCACTAAATAAAGCCTCTTTAAAATCTGTCCAATGGCATGGCTTTGTTCCTAAGAATCCAGGGAATTGTAGTACTTTGAGAGTACTGAAAATTCTTTGCTAGAGATCCACAGGCCTCATACAACCACCATCCCAAGACTGCTAGGGAGGCCTGAGATCACAGAAGTTGGCTTCAGGCTAGTTTCAGTCAGCCTTTCACTCCTTGGTATTCCAAAACTGTGCATTAAGAGTGTGAAAGTTGCCGTGGAACAAAATATATTGGTAAGAAGCTTGTTTTTATGCCATTTCCCAGCTTCAGTATGTGTGAGTGCGCGCGTGCACATGCTCGTAAGTAAATGAAGGGGAATGAATGAGAGAAATGCCCTAAAGGTCAACTCAGATTATTTTATTATTTTGTTTTACGGAAAAATCCCTGGGAAAATTTCAGAGAATGCTGGGAAGTGACACTTAAATCGTGCACATGAGTATTAGTGGGCTGGTTTTGGATAGGATTCAGCAAGCTCTGTGGCTGTAGAAGCTCTATTCATTTAAGTGGGGTTTATATAAGTCTCATTTCCTCCACTCCTCCCTTTAGGTCTCAGTTGCCTGAACTGAGAGTGCGTTGTTTCCAAAAAACATAAGCAAATTTCCAAAATTGCTGTGCTACTGAGGTCAGACCAATCTCTCTGCAGCTCTTTTAACAAAGGGCAGAGGGTGCAAGAAAGTGGGAAGTGCAAAGATAATGTGACACCGGATGGGAATTTCC
Organism: Lerista edwardsae; assembly: GCA_029204185.1. Taxonomy (NCBI): domain Eukaryota; kingdom Metazoa; phylum Chordata; class Lepidosauria; order Squamata; family Scincidae; genus Lerista; species Lerista edwardsae. Next base: position 2,978,307 of record JAJKFI010000086.1, read on the forward strand.
ATCCTGGCTTTGGCTTTCAGAGCTGGCTTGCTGAGAGCTGCATGACTGTCTTTGTACATATAATGAAAGTCCAAAGTTGCCCTTCACTCCTTTGTGACTGTTAAAGTGAGGATCTTGAATCATTTCCACACTGTGCTCTCCTGTATTTCTCTACCAGACAACCAGAATGTGGGTGGCTTTAGTAGGACTGAGGCTGCTGCTAATTTGATGCAAAGTAATAAAGAGGAATAATTAGAGGTGTTCCTGGGGTGGGTGCTTCTGCTGTCCTGTGAGGTGCTTATCTGCAGAAGCTCCGCATTCCAGAAGTTTGGGGGTGACATAATGATGCAATCAGGTTGCCCCTGAGCTTCTAAGCTCTCACATTGGATTAAGTGTGAAAAGCTTGCCTCTGGACTGTCTCGATTCAGTGATCTTTGGCCTGCTCCAGGCCCAGTCGCTTTGTGTTCCCACCAATGAGTGGCAAAAACGTGATCATTGGCGAGAGCACAAGGCAGCTGGGCATGGAGCGGGCTGAAGATCAGCGAACGGGGGCTTGGACGGTGTGGTGTCACGCATCCTGAGGGTGACACCTGATGCAGCCTGCACCACCCACACCCCTATGAAAGTACTGGAAGGAGTAAGCAGAGAGTGGATTTTGGGCTGAGGAGGAGATCCAGCAAACAAGCGAATAATTCGTACCAGAGGTGGTGGTAGGACTCAGGCAATTTCTGGGACTTTGGCCCATTAAGGGGTCCACTTAGTAGCATACCAAGTATGGGGCAGAGGGGCAGTCCACCGTGTTCCATGCCATAAGGGGGTGTCAGCATGCCTGTCCCTACAAATGCTGTGTAGACCTGGCCTTCTCTGTGAGGAATTTCAAGACAGAGGCCTGGAGTACCCTCCCCCCATTCAAATACCAGGTAGACCCAGATAGATCTCAAGGCAGATGTCAGGGGTACCTGCTGCTTCAAATGCCAGGTAGACCCAGGCTCCCCTGGGGATCTCATGGTGGAGGTCAGGTCTATCCATGGCGTCAAGGAGCCAAAGACAGTGTGGTGAGATCAGTCTGCCCTGGATACTCCTGGTGCTAGGTACACCACTGGGTCCACACACCAGGTAGAGAGATCCACTAGACCTCTCAGAGGGGAGCATGGTCCTTTGTGGAGCTACCTGGAGATTGCCACAGGTGGCATAAGGAATTCAGGCTTATTGTCTTAGTTCATTCACCCGTGTTCAATGACAACACCGTTACTCCCTGTCCTCAGTCATGGTGCCTTCCTCGGGTGTGTTGCCACAGAGCCTCTGAAAAGCTGGAGTTGGCCCTGTGGATTCAGGCAGGAGCAATAACAGAGCAGAGATAATGGGATATTGGTTGTAAAGTCTCGGTACCCCTCTTTTGCCTTTAGATTGCCACTGCAAATGCAAAGTGGCATCTTTGGGAGAAGAAGATTTGGTCCAGGAAGCTCTGATCCCTGCTTTGGGGCTTTTCCAGACAAACAGTGTACAGGTTCATAAGTACTCTTTGGGACACTGTCATCCAGTGTCATCAGCGTTCACTCACATTTTAAATTAGCTACCTGCTACGTTTTGCAACAGCTGATTGGCTCCCTGCTTGTCACTTGCATTTGTAATTGAACCACTTGCTGCCACCACCATGCACTTCACTTTGAGGATTTCCTGCTACTGGTGAGAGTGTTCCCGGTTCCTGCTAGAATCTTGGCCTGATCTAAGATTTATAGGAAAAGTGGTACAGGGCTCATGCCTGACTGCAAGCCCAGCTTCCTAGTGCCAGAGGTGTGGGGGTGGGTTGTGTGATTGCTCAATGATGAGAGAGCTATAGTTGGCAGACAAGCACACATCCTGTGCTTTTTAAAGGATTAATTTAATAATGGAAAATCTGGGCATTGGATGCGCTATGCAAACACCCACGGTGCTGAAGCAAAGCAAAGCTCAGCCCCCCCCCAAGACTGGTTTTAAATGTCCCTGGAACAGATGAAGTTGTAATATGGGTACATTTGAACATGTGCAGAGTGCCTAATGGCTAAATGCAGCAAGGCTTCACACACACCCAGCTGTATTTCTTGTGTATGTGTCACTTGTTTTTCCTTTGGAATGTGAAAAGGTTTCATGCAATTTTGTCCCCACCCCCCATTTAGTTTAAAGAAGAATGTGTGCTGCATTTCAAAGTTCCAGATGTCTCTTGAGACCTTTTTCTTAGAGGTTGATTAACATCCTACATCTAACAATGCCAGTCCAGTATCCTGATTGGCCAATGAGGGCAATACAGACAAGTATCTCCTCACAGTCTTGCATCTCTCTCTCTCTCTCTCTCTCTCTCTCTCTCTCTCTCTCTCTCTCTCGTCTGCTTTGTACAAAGTAAAGAGGAAACACAGGGGTTGGCAACCTTCTTCCACATAGGGGCCAGACACCAGATCCATCAACAGCTCAATACATATGTACGAACCTCCTGATTAAGCCATTGAGCTTAGAAAAAAGAGCTAAGAAAAAAGAGATGGGTACAGCAAGGAGAGACACATGCCCAGACAGAGAAGGATGCTTAAAGAAAGCTTCTGCCTTTGGTCTGCTTACACTGTAAGCCTTATAGAGATAGAATTACAAACTTGAATTCTTTTTTAGCACCACTTGTGGGCCAGGTGGATATATCTTTTGGGGACTATGGCTAGATTATTTTGGGTGGTGGGCTGAAGGTTCCCTACTCCTGATGTACCTGATCCAAAGGCAGCTGTTGCTGCCCAGCAGGGTTCCTTACCACCCCAACAACAACACATTTTTTAAACCGTGCACATGCATCACCACGCACTCCCCTGCTTCCCTTCCCTTCAGTTTCTCATGGCTTAGCCTCTGCATTGGCCCTGTTTCAAATAACAAGAAGAGTGTTGCATGCTGGGAGGAAGGAGGCTGCAGAGAACAGCAGAAGAGAAGGGAAAGGAATGGGGAGGCGGAGGGGCATTGCCTCTCCGTCTCCTGGCCCACTTGAAGTCTTTCCCAAGCAGGTGGGTGGGTAGGGAGAGTGGGCAGGGCAGGCAGCCACAACAACGTTTCCCCCACACTCTTCCTCCACTAGCAGTAGAGGAAGTGGGCTACTGCTGCCCCATGCCTGTTCCCAATCCCTAACATGGAGCAGAAAGAGAATGAGAGAGCCCAGTGAAGCAGCACCATTGGCAGTGGGCTGTGGTGGTAGCGGCAGACACACAGAGGGTGCAGGGCACCCCTTATAGGTTCGCCATCCCTCCAACTCAGCATGAGCCTTTCTCTTGCATCATGGGCCGTGCTCTTAAACAAAAACAATTCTTTTAATTTCTCCACTGCACCACCACCCCATATTGTGGTCTAGCCTATGCTATTCTTAACCAACACTTCCTGTTTTGGACAACCATTATTTTCTGTCTATGCAATTTCCCTAGAATTCTTGATCCAGCAAGCTGAGAGCTTTCATTGCCTGTGGAACATCAAAGAAGAGCCTGTCTTTTGTAGTTAGTGCATAAAGCACTGCAGAGAGGAATGTTCAGACACAGACAGTTCAATAGAAGGCAAAGACCCCATGATCAGCTATTCAGAAAAAAAAATAAATCTATATTTAGAGGTGGGCATTTGACTAGTCAAAAAGATTTGGCCAATCTGATATTGGCCAACAATTGTTGCATATTCTCAACTATTTTTAAAACACAAGTTTTTGGCTCCCCCAAACACTCCACAATTTGACGTCACTCTGACAGCAGTATCCTATGTGTTTTAATTCAACTAGTATCTTCATGTCTTTCAACAGCAACTATTGTCTTAGTCTTTGTAGGAGCATTTACACTACAAACTAGCCAGCCTGATCACCCTTTGGGAGTACTCTCTGGTACCTCAGTAAACAAGGAATATGAGCATCCCTAGTCAAAACGACCTTTTGCCATTAATGACTGCTTGCATTCTTTTTGTTTTTGATGGGAGATGTTTGAACTTATAATAGATGGCTAGTAGAGAACTTTTGCTATGCAACTAGATTTGTCTTTGGCTGTTGTGTGGCTGAAGGACAAGCAACTCTTTCACTTGTACGCTCTGGAACGCAACGGGAGGGCTGTCGATCACCCGGATGTCCTGCCCAGCGTTCCGGACTGTTATGCTGTTTGTATAACCAATTACGCTGCTTGCGTACGTTACACAAACGGCATAACGCTGCGGAACGCGACGGGCAGGCTGTCGATCACCCGGATGTCCCGCCCAGCGTTCCAGCAGCATAACACCATAATGAAATTAAAAACAGAGGCTGCCAGCTGCACAGTGTTATTTTGGCTTCTTGGGGGAGGTGACCATATTTGACTATATTCAAATAAGTGGTCAATAATTTTGTCTGGTTAATTGACTGGTATGCCTCCCCTAACCATATCACACATTTATATGATTTGTCACAACATGTGGGGCACATAAAGAGTACGTTGATCATGAAAATCTGGGAACAGCCAGTTCCATTAAAAGTGCTCACTGGGCTTATTAATCTCAGGCACTGTTCACAGCAATGCTCCTGGAAGTTGTGAATTGATCATAAAGAGCATGCATACATGTTCGGAAGCAATGTACATTTCCTTTATAGCTGGATGGACCACAGCCAGTCCATGCGCATGTAGAAATAGGGCTTAAGTCCCTCTTCACATGACACATAATCAATCAATCAATCAATCAATAGTATTTTTATACCGCTTTTCAACACAAGTTAACAAAGCAGTTTACAGACAAATAATAATAATGAAGTTAAATGGCTCCCTGTCCCAAAAGGGCTCACAATCTTAAAAAAAAAATGCAGACCACCACCAGCCACAGCCACTAGAAAGACACTGCGCAGGGGTGAAGAGGGACAATTACTCTCCCCCCGCTCAATATAAGAGGAGCACCACTTGAAAAAGTGCCTCTTGTCCAGTTAGCAGGGGTTCACTGGAATAATTAACTTGTGGAATTTGCTGTCGCAAGATATAATGGTCTGCTGGCAGACTTGCCTATTAGGCAGGGAGAATTAGCTAGCGGGAGGCTGCAGGCTCCAAGCCTGCCCCCCCCCCACCTTGCCCATGGTCTAGTGGCTGCTTGTCCACTCAGCTCTTGGCCTTGGCTCAAGAGTCATCTGCTCTCAGCTCAGCCAAGGGCTTGTTGTGATCTTTTCTTCCCAGAAGTCTCTGGCTGGCTACACTTGGAAACAGAATGCTGGACTAGATGGGCACTCAAGACAGATTCAGCAGGGCAGGTTTTGTGTTCTTCTGTGAAAGGCCTCCAATTTCCTAGCACCTTTCTCATCTTGGCACCTTTCTCTGTAGACGTGGTCCAGTGCTCTAAGGGCCAAATCACGCCACTTGCTCTCATGTACCTATTTTTTTCCCAAGAAGAAAAATCAGAATGGGAGGGATTTAACCCTTTACAAGCATGCCAAAATCCAAACAAAATATCTCCGCCCCCGTTATTTGCCTTGGAAGGAAAGCTGCCATTTGTGCCCACAACATGATTTGGCCCCAAGATAAATGCACAATTCCCCATGTGTGACAGCTGATGGGAAAGCTGCACCCCACTGGTCGAAATTGTTTTGGTCCAAGAGCAGCTGTAATCCTGCCTTTGATGCTGGCTATCCTTCTCAGAACATGTGTAATGTGCACATGAGAGAAATGGGTCATGTGTGCTCTGGAGGCCAGTGCTCTCTTATAACAGATGCCCTGCTGGCGTGGAAGTCCACATGCTGATGGATGCACCATGGACACTAGCTCAGAGTTGGAAGAAAGCTGCACTAACAGGGTCCAGATGATACTTGGACCCTGGCACAATTCTGCTGGTGGAGAGGTCAAAATGGGGAGTAGATGGGAGTGTGGCATGGGAGGGATGAGGAGGAGTGAAGTAGGCTGTATCCTGACCCCTGCTTCAGACAATGGACACACGCCTGACTTGCTTGCCTTCTGCTATGGCTAGGTGATTAGAAAGCAGCTTTGTAGATCATCTAATGTGAGTTCTAGACCTGCGTTCCTCACTTCTTTTATCCCTGCCATGGGAGTTTCTGCCCAGTCATTCGAAAGGTGAGTGCTTTGCATGTTAGGCCACATCCTTCGGCTGGGCTCAAACCCATCTCACCTGGCTTCCAGCCTTCATCTTTGTGCAGAGAGCTACCAGGATCCAGTTTTGTCTGCATGCTGTTGTGGTTCCCTTTGCGATTTTTGTCCAGTCTCTTCCCAGCAAAAAATGTTCATTCCAGGTGATGAATGGTCCCTGGGGCTCAAACTCTTTTCACAGAGACTTCTCTGTTTCAAGTCATTTCCTTCTTCCAAGGATTTCTGCCCTAATAGGCAGGTCTTCCTGGAGACCATCACATCTTGCGACAGCAAATTCCACAAGTGGTGTGTGTGTGTGCGCGTGTGTGCGTGTGTGTGTGCGTGCTTGCATGTGTGAAAAGGGGACTTAAGGGGGTTCAGTGCAGGGGTTCCTTGCAACGTTTTGCTTTTGCCCCTTCTTTGCTGATACAACTGTAGTTCCTATAGGGGACGGGGTGCTGTGGCATCTTAGTGTCATGTCATGTGTGTTTGTTGGTGCACCCTCCCCCCCCCCCATGGATAGCAGAGCTGCTAATTTCTAATGGTTGCTGGGGACTCTTCCCTCTAGCATTGGCTGCTCATTGGCCCTGCCTCACTCTGCCCCCTAGTCTGTTCATTCTGGTGGTGCTTCTCTGGCCATCTTTGGGGCTGGGTGGATGCAGTGACTGGCTCCTTAGACATCACACTGATGACACACAGATGCTGCACCAGTGTCATGCCAGTGACACACTGATGTCAGAACACTGCTGGGTGGTTGATGGGTTATGTTGGGGTTTCCACGGACACCTTTTGTTCACAGGTTCAAGTGTGCTGTAGAGGCAGGGGGTGGCAGTCATGGAATTTTCCATGAAATCAAAGTGAGGCAAGGCTTCTCCCAGCTAGAGTGGGTGCCGCAGTGGTGGTGATGATTGCTGTGACAAATTATAAGTGCCCGTACCCAGTGGTGCCTGTGGGATCTGAGGTCTTCTGCCATCAGCCCAGTTCTAAAATATGGCCTCGGCCTGGGTCGTGCTCTCCTGGCAGGCACCCAGTGCCACACGTACATGTGATCAAGCATGTCAAACATTGCATGTCCAAATCAGAAAAATAAGAACGTTGTCGGGTAACAGCTCAGCCATTAAGCAGATACAGCATTTGAAGCAAGAACAGTTCTTATGCAGCGTGTCCTATATTGAAAGAGATTCTCCCCTCTAACAATTCTCCTGTTCAGTGCCGTGTTGTCAAGCCTGCCTGCCTTCTGTGTACCCCACACCTCCATGTGCTGCTCTAGATCGCAGGGGTTTTTTTTTTTTTTGGATGCCTGTTTACTGCAAAGCAGTGCCGAAGGGGCAAACCGCACGCCCACTTTGGCGCTTCATCTATTATTGATAGCAGATTTGGAGCACAGCGGTTGTTTTGCATTTGTGATTTGATTTTTCTGGCAGCGTGCCTTTCCCTGAAGCTCTGCCTTGACAATACTTGACAATACTCGGGTCACACAGCTTCCCATGGTTGCAGGCACAGAAAGGATGTATGCATGCAGTATTCCAGAGAGTAACTCCTTTAAAAAGCTCTTTTTTTTTTTTGTCCCCGTTACCTTCCTAATTTCTAAGTAATGACTAGTAATGGCAGTTCGGGGAAGAAAGAAATGTTACATGTCTTGACAAGCCTAGGTGCATGAGGAACTAGGAAACTTTGTGAACCTACATTATTCTTAATGGTCTCATTTAGCACGCTCAGGCTAGGAAGTATTTGCAAAATTGAATACAGGATCAAGAAGGAGATCGTGGGCCAATCCTTGCGTGCTATAAATTGGCATTGTGTCACCCTGTCCAGTGAAACTACATTGGTAAACATAGACTGCATATGCTTTGCGGTAGCTTGTACTTAGGTCTGATTCATTTATTAACAGAGCAATGTGATGGCTACTTCACCAGTGGCTGGATCATACCACCACTCTGGAGATGTCTGAGAGATGAAGTCACAAAGGTGACAAATTCCACAGGAGTAGCAGGCAGGTGATTCACATGGCTATAGCTTTTCCCCCTCAACCCAGGCCAGTGATGGCGAACCTATGACATGCGTGTCAAAGATGATATACCACCATGTTTTAGGTGACACACCAGCATTCACCAATGCCTGACAAAAACTGAGTTTGTTGCACTCATTTTTCATTTTGGTAATTATTTGATGTTTCTTTATATAATACACTAGCTTTTTGTTACCCGGCGTTGCCCGGGTAACAAAATGATCTTTCAGAGTTTATGCATTTTGCACCCCTTCTCACCCCCCATGCTGATGGGGGCCGAACCCAGACTCCAACCACATCAGGAGCGTCGCCGCTCACCTCGGTGACCCTGGAAACTATGGTTCCAATGCCGATTTTGACCGTTTTCACATGGGGCCCCCTGCGCACCCCAACCCCGGGGGCACTGGGGGGGCCTGACCCTCGCAGTGTTTGTCGCCAGGCCGCAAGGCACATGCGAGCCGAGTCTGGCACCAATTTATCCAGGCGTTCCAGCATGGCATGGCGGACATCTTGTTTCGCACCCCTTCCCACCCCCATGTTGGGGGGGGGCAAACCCAAACTCCCACAGCGTCGGGAGCGTCACCACTCGCCTTGGCGACCCCGGAAACTACTGATCCGACGCCAATTTCGTCCGTTTTCAATGTTCTCACACAGGGGCCCCCACGCACTCCCACCCCCAAGGGCGCTGGGGGGGCCTGACCCCTGCAGTGTTTGTGGCCAGGCACGCGCGTGCCGAGTCTGGCACCAATCGCTCCAGGCGTCACAGCAGGACATGGCGGGCATCTTGTTTCACACCCCTTCCCACCCCCACGTTGAGGGGGGCCCGAACCCAAACTCCCATGGCATTGTCACCACTCACCTCGGCGACACCGTAAACTACGGATCCAACGCTGATTTCATCCGTTTTAGACCATTCTCACGTAGGGGCCCCCGTGCACCCCATACCCCCAGGGGCGCTAGGGGGCCTGACCCCCAGAGTGTTTGTCGCCAGGCCGCAAGGCACGCGTGTGCCGAGTTTGGTGCCAATCACTCCAGGCGTTCTAGCACAGCATGGCGGACGTTGTGTTTTGCACCCCTTCTCGCCCCCCCATGCCAAGGGGAGCTGAACCCGAACTCCCACAGCGTTGGGAGCATCGCCGCTCGCCTCGGCGACCCCAGAAACTACAGATTCAACGCCAATTTCGGCCGTTTTCGACTGTTTTCACGTGGGGCCCCCTGTGCGCACCCACCCTTGGGGGTGCTGGGGGGGCCTGACCCCCATAGTGTTTGTTGCTAGGCCGCAAGGCACGTGCGTGCCAGGTTTGGTGCGCATCGCTCCAGGCGTTCCAGCACGGCACAGCGGATATTTTATTTCGCACCCCTTCTTGCACCCCATGCCGAGGGGGCCCCAAACCCGGACTCCATCGGTGTCGGAAGTGTTGCTGCTCAGCTCGGCAACCCCGGAAACTACGGACTCGACACCGATTTCAGCTGTTTTCGGCCGTCTTCACGTGGGGGCCCCTGCGCACCCCTGCCCCTGGGGGTGCTAGGGGCCCCCGAACCCGTAGTGTTTGTGGCCAGGCCTCTAGGCTTCCGCATGCCGAATTTGGCGCCAATCGGTCCAGGCGTCACAGCGGGGCATGGTGGACGTCTTGTTTCGCACCCTTCTTGCCCCCCATGTTGAGGGGGGGCCAAACCCAGACTCCAACTGTGTTGGGAGCATCACCGCTCGTCTCGGCAACCCCGGAAACTATGGACTCGACGCCAAATTCGGCTGTTTTTGATCATTTTCACATGGGGGGCCCCTGTACCCCCACCCTGGGGGCGCTAAGGGGGCCCAACCCCTGCAGCATTTGTGGCCAGGCCACAAGGCTTCCACATGCTGAGTTTGGTGCGAATCAGTCCAGGCGTTCCAGCAGGGCATGGCAGACGTTTTGTTTTGCACCCCTTCTTGCCCCCCATGTCAAGGGGGGCCCAAACCCAGACTCCAACTGCATCAGGAGCATTGCCGGTTGTCTCGGTGACCCCGGAAACTATGGACTCGACGCCAATTTCGGCCGTTTGCGGCCATCTTCCCGTGGGGACCCCCGCGTACCCCCGCCCCTGGGGGTGCTAGGGGGCCCCACCCCCCACAGTGTTTGTGGCCAGGCCGCTAGGCTTCCGCATGCTGAGTTTGGTGCCAATCGGTCCAGGCGTCACAGCGGGGCATGGTGGACCTTTTGTTTCACACCCCTTCTCGCCCCCCACGTCGAGGGGGGGCCAAACCCGGACTCCAACTGCGTCAGGAGCATCGTTGCTCATCTCAGCGACCCCGGAAACTGTGGATTTGACGCAGATTTCGGCCGTTTTTGACCATTTTCACGCAGGGACTCCCGCATACCCCCACCCCTGGGGGCACTAGGGGCCCCCGACCCCTGCAGTGTTTGTCGCCAGGCCGCAAGGTGTATGCGTGCCGAGTTTTGTGCCGATCGCTCCAGGCGTTGCCGAGCCTATGCGAAACATACATGCATACACACACACACACACACACACACACACACACACACACACACACACACTCTTCTTTATATATATAGATAGCGTCACACTTGATTGGACTGTATTTTTTGTTTAAATAAATGAATATAAAGAATTTTTTCTCTTTTGTTTGGGAAAGGGATTGACACGCCAGCAGAGTCACGTTAAGCATTTGCCTATGTTTTGACATGCTGAGCCAAAAAGGTTTGCCATCAGTGACCCAGGCTGAAGTTGGCATTAGTAGTGCCCATATAATTCTGAAGGCCCTATCCTTCAAACACTACAGAAACCGCAAGAGATTAAGCTGGGGTACCTCTTCCATTGGGCCACTGGTGCCGCTAGGGGTGTGTGGAGGGTGCTGATGGTCCCTCAAAAGTAGGAGCCTTCTGGGCTTTGGGCTGTTCTGCTTTTGCTCCCATTTTTAGGAGCAAAACACTTTGCAGTGTGTTTCCCCTCCAATCTGCTTTTCTCCCCATGGCTCCCTTCTTTGCTGCTTGGGACATGGTGCTGTGTGGACTATGTGTCCACCTGAAGAGGAGCTGCTTTGAGTTCAAGGCTGACACCGCTACACTCTTCCCAGCAGTCTGGTGCTCCTCCCAGGAGGAGCCTCTCTCAACAGAGATGCACTTTAAAATAAAATAAGAAACTAGGCTCCTAACACTGACTAGGCCCTAATACCTGCAAGGTGGTTAGCCTTGCTGGTTCACCTTGCTCTCAAGTCCAAGCAGGCAGCAGGTCCAGGCTGGGGCATTTTGGACTGATGTGGAGAAGGTGACCTGAAGGTTTGAAGATCTGAAGGTCTCTGATGTTCTGGAAGATCTGGTGGTTGTGGTGGTATCCTGAAGATCTGAAGGTGTGTGTCTGTACCCCCAAAATTGGGTATCTTTATACCCGCTCTAGTGTAATTAATTATCCAATCAGGATAAAGGTCAGACCTCTTCCTGATGGGATGATTATATAAACAAAACACTAATTCTAAGTGATGGGTTTCAGCTGTGCAGAATCTTCTTAATTGCAGCACTAGCTGGATGGAACCTAGCTGGATGGAAGGTATTTCCTTCCTAATCCTAGCCATGACCTTACACCTTTCTGCAGAAAACAAAGCAAATAGGAAATTATACTTCCTGATGAAATCACCTCAGGAAATGAGCTGATTATCACCAGCTGGTATCTTAACAGCTTTAGTTCTTTTTTTTTCTTTTTTTTAAACAAAATGGAGGTATTCTGACAAAATTGAGTCGGACCATGGCCTAGCCTTCTCTTGCTCTTTACAGTACCCACTGCTTATTTATAGGCCTTTAAAAGTAGCTCAGAGAGAAGGGATAGAGGCATGGCAGTCCGTGGGTTTCAGGGAGAAGGAAAAAAGCACAGATGGTGCGAAGGACAAAAATGATGAAAAATAGATGGTTGATCACATGGGCTTGGTAGAACTGAAGCAGTTGAAAACAAAATGAGGAAAAACAGCTTGCAGGAGGGCTTCTGCAAGACTGTGATTTACACAGTACTTGCCAAATACTAAAACCTTTAGGGCTTGATATTCTTGATTTTGTTTTCTATTATTAATATTATTATTTTTTTAAAAAAATCTGATTCTAGAAATTATAAGTTCTATAAATATTGCATTTATACCCCACCATTCTTCTACTGGGGATGGAAATATAATCCTGCAATGTCTCCAAAGCAGGGAGCTCACCCTTGCCCTCCTTCCTGTTTCCTTCATAGAAAAAGAATGGAGAGAGGGCACCAGTCAGGTTGAGTGCAAGTCACCTGGCCTAGAAAGTAATTGTGTGAGGGAGATTCTGAGACCCAAAGGAGAATATCCTACAGCAGAATACACCGAGGTATCCTATCCTGGATGCAAGGACAAGTCTGAGAGATACATAAAGGGTTGCTTGGGTGAAGAAGACCAGGACAATAAACTTGAGTAGGAGGCAGCTGGTTGCTCTCTTTCCCTGGCCGTGGCTTGCTTGTGTTTGCGTAGGCTGACTGTGGCCTCTTTTTCCCTTTTTCCATCCTCCTTCAGAAGACAGGTTGCCTCTCAACAGTGACCTATTCACAGGTATTTCTCCTATTAACCCTCCTTTCCATGTTTGCCTTCTACGCAGAGTACACATTTTGGTAGCCAGGGACACTGGCCAACGGAGTCTGGCCTGGCTGGGCACAATGTGGATATTGTTGCTAGGGCAAGGTTTTTCTTCTTCTGTGAGAGTAGGAATTTGATCACTCAGTGATATCCATGTTGAATTGTTGCAGCCTCCAAAAGACTAACTCACAATGTGACCCACTGAGAGCGCAAACCTAACCTGGAGTTAGGCCAGCATGGTTAGGCCAGCAAAGTTTGGCTGGCACAAGGGCTGTCATAAAGCGTTTGGACCATTCTCAGAGTCAGGGAGGATGGCACACGTCTGTGTGCTGGCCTCTCTGATTCCAAGAATGGTCCAAACATACGGTGTCCCTTGTGCCAGCCAAACTGGCCTAACTATGCTGGCCTAACTCCAGGTTAGGATTGCGCTCTGAAATTGAGCAAGCCTTAACAACTGGGCTTGGCCAAGGATGGAAGAGGTTGGCGAGGTCAAACACTGACTCCTCTTTATCAGAAGGCCCACCTGCCCAGACCAGCCTCTGAATCTTCAGTAGAGATAGCACCAGGGCCGTATTACCCATTAGGCTGAGTAGGCTGAAACCTAGGGGGCCCACAGGGACTAGGGCCCATCAGGTTGGCATGCCTGGGTATCAGTCTAATGTATGGGTCTCCAGATTTGGCCCCTGGGGACTCCCAACCTGCCCACCAACCCTTCAACCAGCAAGAGACTACAGCAAGCCTGGCCTTGGAAAGAGCTTTCCCATGTGGGGCAAGTGGGCTGGGCTGAACAAGGAAGCTCAGGAAGTGAGCTGGGCTGAACAAGGAGGCTGAATCCCTGGGAAGCCTCCAAAATATCTGAAAGCTTAGGGGACCAGCCATGGGTTAATGCAGTCCTGGATAGCAGCAGTAGCTTCCAAATGCTCCATAAGGAACGGATTGAGAGTCTAGTGGGGACCGAACTTGGCTCCACAGTCAGACTTGTGCACCAGCGCTTGAGTCAAGGGATGCAAATATCATTCATCTGCTCTTTTGTTTTTGTTGGCTTTGGCTGTTCAGTCCTTGTTTATTCACTAAACAGTTTGTGTTTCCTTTGTTCTGACAGCCTGTTATGAGCCTGACTTCCGCAGGGTGTGATTGCTAAGACTTGACCATTTTGGCTTTCATCTGAAAAGGATAAAATTCTGTTTTGGCCACCTGCAATGCTAGTGTATCTGCCTTACTTAGGATGCAATCCTAAACTGGAGTTAGGCCGGCATTAGCTAAGCCAGCAAAGTTTGGCCGGCACAAGGAACACCGTAAAGTATGTTTGGACCACTCTCGGAATCAGAGAGGCCAGCACAAAGATGTGTGCCATCCTCCCTAACTCTGAGAGTGGTCCAAACACGCTTTATGGTGGCCCTCGTGTCAGCCAAACTTTGCTGGCTTAGCTTATGCTGGCCTAACTCCAGTTTAGGATTGTGCTCTTAGTAGTGTGCATCGCTGAAGCTCCAATGGGTTCTTCTCCTTTGCATCAGAAGGAAGAGAGTCTTTAATTCTTCCCTTACTAGTTGCTTTTCCTCTCAAAACTCTTCCCTCAAACGATATTCTTTTTTGTGTTTGTGAGGACAATGACAAAAACAGACAAAGAAGGGACTTGCACCCTGACTATGCGTGCCCTGTCATAAGTAGGTAACATGTACCAAATCAGCCTTTAACTCCCAGCCAGGAGTCCTCCTCCTGTCCTATTTCTGCATAACTTAACAGCAAACGTTTGCCTCAAAATCGTGCCCTTCCTTTCCTCTGGACATTTGGATACATCCTCTTTTTACTTTTTAACACGAATTTTATTGAACAAATGTACTTTTTTCTTTTTTAAAAGCAAATTAAAAGATTATAGTGCATGCAGGCAAGTGCACACATACATCCAAATATGGAAATGTAACAAATACTAAAGAAATGGCTGCATAATGCAAATTCGAAATAAATAATTGATTTTGGGTGGGTGGGTTGAGCTGTTAGAAACACAGCTTTGGCAGGCTGTGTAAAGATGTTGTAACAGTAATTCATCTCAGCAGCTAGGATCACGTTTAGTTTAGTTTAGTTTAGTTTAGTTTATTATGGTCTTAGACCAGTACAAGATGCGTCAGCTCAATTACACAAAATGTAATCCTTAAATATAATCTTATGTACAAGCTAGGATCACGTTTGGCAGAAAGATGTAGAAGCATGGATTTAGGATCAGCATTGTCAGGCAGCCCAATCCTATACTGCAGGCCTGCACTGTATCCAGTGCAGTGTGGGAGACAGCTGAGGCCGCTTGGGATAAAGGGATATTTTCCCTTTACCCTGGGGTAAGCCACAGCACCCCCAGTACAGCTTCTTAGATCTGCACTAGCAAAATACGTAGTTGAGAGGCCCATGCAAGGTCGGCTGAGCCGGGGGTTAGGAGCCAGCCTGTGTGTCAGATCCTGTCTGCCCCCCCCCTCCTTGGGCCAGCCTGCCCACAGCCCTGCTGTCCCACCTCTCTCGCCACAACAGTATCTTGTTGTCTTCTGTGCTACCTGAGGCACATGGTGGGCCACTGTGAGATACAGGAAGCTGAACTAGATGGGCCCTTGGCCTGATGTCTCCTAAGATGTTCTACTGTTACCGTTTGCCGGTATGCCACTTGCAACCCTCACAAAGACTAGAGAAAATACCAGTGTAGTGAGTAAGCAGTTGAGATTTGCTGCGTGAACATGCTCAACTGAGCTACTTAGGTCAAGAGTAGATTTGCTGGCCAATTAGCTGCAGCCCTTTGTTTGGTTTAGCAAACTATCTGTTTTGGGAAGGGCAATGGACAGGAATCTTGCCTCTCCTGAATTTACTCAAGAACAAGCAACTGTAGTGCTTGCCCCTGTAGATCTGCAGGCAGGGATTTCAGCAAACCAGATGTTCCTGCAAAGCCATTTCAGGCAGTGTACTATGGAGCATCCCATGGAAATGAATCCCTGTGTGACAAATGAGGAATCTACTTTTCTGGCTCAAGCCAGGAAGTGGAGCTCCTGAGCATTTGTTTAATGTGACAACCACAGTGTGAGCATTTGCCATCCGGACGCTGTTCCGGTCATTTGACTAATTGAAAACAAAAGAACATGCTGCAGCCTCGTGGCTCTGAAAGGGACGCTGCTTCTGCTTGCTTGCAGTTTGTTGTAGTGTGCGGAAGGAGATTGCTGATAAAAAGATTGTTTAAAAAGGCGATAAAATTCAGAATTACAAATGAGGCAAATGTAAGAGTTGTATTTTTTTAAAAACACATTTTTACAGACTTTCAATTCCTGGGTATATTTATGCAAGAGAAGAGCATTCAGTCCAAGCTACCACGGCAGGTAGCAAGGACTGTTTTTCAAAACCTACCACCATCTAGCTAGGAAGTGTCATGGATGCTCCCAAAATAAAGACAAGTCATCATGCAGAGCTGCTTCAAGGATTAAGGGCTGCCCAATTTTCCTCAGGCAAGGTTTGGGTTCCCTTTGCTAATCTCTGGGCATGAAGCCCTTTTCAGGGAAGCTTGGAACCAGGCAACCTAGGCAGTTCCTTTCATAAATTAGACATCCATTTGGGCAAAATTCTTATTAAAACAACAGTGGTTTAATGCGCAAAATAAGCAAACCAAAGCCGCATCACAGCAAAACACGGGGTGACAGGTAGATTCCTTTCTGCAGTGCTTAGCCAAATTGAGATGATCAAGCAGAGCATCATAAGTCTACAAATGACTCCCAAAGGCCTTTTTTCTTTTTCAAGCCATTTCACCAAGTCCAAAATGGAGCCTGACCACAAGGTTTCTAACATCCTTGCTTGGACAGCCCACCTGTCTCCTGTGTAGCTGTCTGGCAGCAGTGATGGGAAAAGATCTGGCCTGTCTCAACCCTGGGACCAGAATCCCCTCAATCTGAGAATGGATCTCCAGGGATGAAGACGATTTGGGAAAGGGGATTTCCTTCAGAGCAGGCTGTCCAGTCTGCCAGAACCCCTGGTGGAACTCCAGGAGCCAGATCCGCCACCCTGAGGATATTACGCTGCCCCTTTTTTCACTCCCTTGAGAGCCCTACGTGGGAGCCAAAATCCATTGCTGTCATCCCCACAGCATCATAGCCAGTGCTTACAAGGTCAGGTGAAGGCCTTTTAAAAACAAAGTGCCTTAGGGGGAAGGGACAGGGTCAACTTTAGTAAGTAGTTCTCTCACTCACTCACTCACTCACTCACTCACTCACACACACACACACACACACACACACACACACGTCAGTGAACTCTACATTACAACATCCTGCCTGTATGTTTCTTCTTGGTGCTGTTCAAGGTCCACAATGCCTACCAGGATTTTACCTCTGTTTGAGCTGCTGCCTCAAACTTCTTGCCTGGAACAGCGTATTATAGTCTAGCCTCTTTTGAAAGCTCCAGATGTTTCCTTTGTAACAGGATTGTACTTTCAAGTCTCCTGGCCATTTAATGCTGGGCAAATCAGGAATTATATTACAGTTGGCCCCTGTACCCACGGATTCCATATTCATGGTTTCAATATTCCACAGATTGGGGGGGGGGCTACCTTTACCTTCCTTTATTCTAACTTTGAGTCAGTAAAAAACCTTGCTTGAGGAGGTGGGCAGGGGAGAACCCTATACCTTAGGTTCCCTCTTATCCATGGTTTCCTGGGGGGCCGAGGAATGTATCCCCCTGCGGATACTGGAGCATGCCTGTATATACCAGAGCTGGTGAACTGCGTAGTTGAGAACTGTATTGGCTTTTAAATAGAACAAAACAAGCAAACAAACGGAATCGACGACCCAGCTCTCAGCGAGTGACAGACAGAACTCAGACAGAGGATATTAGACATACACCCATTCCTGGCTGCTTTGCAATCATTGTCTGCCAAAATGCAGTCTGAACCGTAGGCAGTAGCCATGATTGTCCATCAAATTCAGGAGCCACGCTAGAACTCTTCCTTTTCCTCTTTTTGCCCAGCAATGTTGGCTCAACCCTAATATAACTGCAAAACTGGGATGGAGGGGAAAGAGGGGGAAAAAAATCAGCATTCTTAGTCATCACTGGTCAGAATCCAATGAAAAAGATGGCTAAAATTAGACGTCCAAGCCCCTGGAATGCTAATGGGGAAGATTTAATGCGTATTAGAAGATGGAACTGTCATATAAGGGGTGTGGAGACAAAAAGGAGAGGAAATTGGAGGAGAATGGACAAGGGAGACGGGAAGAGACAGGGGAAGAAATAGATGTGGGAAGGTGAGAGCCTCAAACTGACAGGCACATTCTGATTTAATGATTTCAGTCCAGAGAAAAACAGGAACGAAATGACGTGAGCTGAATACTAAATGGTGCCACTCCCTTCTCTAAAGAGCAACAGACTTAGAAAGCGGTATAGATTGCAGTGTGCAGATTGCCAAGGAAGAACGGCAGGATGTAATCTGTGCACCCAGATGGGGTGTTGGTAAAGGGAAACGGTTCACTCATCTACTAATAATGACCGTGCAACTCTTCACCTAGCATAGCCTCTTTTCCAATGGTTATTTGTTGCCTGGCATCAGTCTTGTGTATCTGCTAAAATTCTATTCTTTTCTACGTGACTATTTAAGGGCACAGGGGCTTTGTCATCTGAGCATCTGGCCACCCTACTGCAGCTCCTCCCACACCCAGTTAGCCCTGCCTGCCTGCCTGCCTGCCTTATAAGAGGGCTGCATTTATCCACATTCCTTTAAGCACAGCTTCCCATTTTCTGCAGTGTAGCTCTCTTCTCTCTCCGGGCAGAATGGCATCTTATTAAGGAACTTGGGGCTCTGCAGGAGAATTTAAATGACAAGAGGCTGAAGAAAAAAAATAGATCTGTTTATTTTTAAAAAGTGCTCTTGGGCAGAGTTCCCCTGTGAGTGGAATGTATGACCCTGACCCATGCAGAACACATGACTTTTATGTGTTTAAGGTCTGAGGGGCCAGGTGCTGGGTGTCATCGGGATTTTAATGACTCCCTACCTCAAATCTCCTGAAGACCTCTCCCAGTGGCTTCATATAGATATTAAACACAGGAGGGATTGAATCAAACCTTGCAGCACCCCACACCTCAAAGGCCAGGATGCCAAGCAGACATTTCCCAGCATTCTGTCAGCCAGGAACGAGCAGAAGCCTCCCAAAATGGTGCCTCCAAGCCCCAACCCATCCAACCAACCCAGGACGACACACTCCCCCTGTCCAGTCTCCATATAGGTCATCATCAACCAAGGTTGTCTCCACCCCAAAGGCCAGCCTGAAATGGATCCAGCTTATTAATTTCTTCCAAGACCCTCTGGAGCTGAGATGCCACTACCCACTTGATCACCTGTATTGGAAAAGGCAGGAGCCACCCTGAGGATAGGGAATGGCATCAGCAAAGGCCCCTTGTCCCAGATAAACCAGGGATTATAGGGTTAATCCCAGAAGGTATTTGCAAGCCTTGCACAGGTGCAGATGGGTATGGCTGATGAATTAAAGCCTGCCCACTGATTGGCCTCAGTATATTGGCCTAGGTTTAAAGCTGGGATGGGACCTGGGAAGGTCCTGGAGGAAGGTGCTGGATGTGTACTGGATGGATGGCCTGCCTGTTGGATGGCCTGAAGGAAGGACTGGCTGGAAGGCTGCCTAGAGGAAGGACTGCCTAAGGTAAGTTCATTGTGGGGAACAGTTGTTTGGCTGCCATGCCCCTGGAGCCACCAAAGGGAGGAGGCAGTTGTAGCTGGGACAAGCTGACTGCCTATTGTTTGGTGGTGGGGTATTTTGAGCCAAGCCAGTGATGAGGGCAGTCTGGAGGAGGCTGACCAGCCTGTGATCCCAAAACAAAGCTGCTGGAAGAGCGGAGGCCCAGTGGGTGAATGAACCCCCTCCCTCTTGCCTGTCTCTGAGGCTGCTCTGTGGGAAACTAGTTAGCCTAATGTGGGCATTGAGGTCCTTGGGGAGGCCCGGCAGGGAATTTGGCAGAAACTTAACTTTAAGTTCTCTGTTGTAGGATGGGATCTGGTGGAACATCACCTCACCCCAAAATGGGATATTCAAGACTGGGCAGAAATTGTCCAAAACGATAGGATCCAGGGAGGGTTTTTTTCAGAAGGAGGTGAACCACTGCCTGCCTCAATGCCAGTGGCACCACTCCTCCCTTACAGATGAATCCGCCACCCTTGCCATCCACTCGGCCAGTCTCTCCCGGGCAGATCAAATCAGCCGTGACAGGTGCCTGTAGCACAATAGCTACACTCTATAGCAGAGAGCCATTATGGAAACCGAAAACTAAGATGGAAGCTGAAAAACTCTGGTCAAACAAGCAATACCGGCATAAAGCAAAAACCTACTTTCTTCCACAGAAAGCTGAAGACCAGCATCGCATTCCGCCTTCTCAGTCTGCAGTGGGTAAAACAGCCCACTCTGTGTCCTGACAATTTTATGTTAAATCGTTTCCCCACTTGTATTAGCATTGGTCATATTATGTGGAGTGGGATGGGATACGTACAGTGTAGCAAGCTTGCATTTCTTATTGCAATTGAGCCTCTGTGAACGTTTATTGCTCCTTAAAATTCCTGAACAGCATAACTCACTGGTTGAATGCATGCCCTTTTTATTATTATGAGGCCCCACTGTCTGTCAGGGGAAGAGTTACTACTCACTCATGTAATAGAAATGACTTCTGTCTGAGGCCCTGGGGATGAGCTGCTGATCAAGACTGACAGGTAAAGACCAGAGGCATCATGGGCTTGTTTTTGCTACAAGGCAGCTTATTTTGCCCCAGATACAGTGGAACCAACCCTTTTTTTATTGGTCCTTTCCCTGTGAACTCTGACTTCCTCCAGGGCCTTATGATGCAAATTCATGTGAATCAAAATTCACTATTTTCACTTGCCATTTTCAAAAGGCGGCACTTTGAGCTTCTTCATCTATCCAGGCAAGTGTTATTTTGCCTGGTAGAAGTGATTCCCAAGAGCAGGAAACATTGTAGCGCTTTAGAGGAAACAATTTAGAAGTGTGATGGGAAAGTACAGAGCTCTGTCTAGTATAGCCAAGCGCAAACAGCAGTATAAAAATGTTTGATTAGACAAAGACAATGAACTCTTTGCTCGTTCCGTTTTTCTAGCCATCTTGCAGCCTGGATGAACTAATTTTCCAATTATGCCCTATGAGTGTGGATATTATGCATGTAGGGCTAATAAAAGCCAGTGGGCTGAGGAGGACAATGGAACATGGGTTGGACATGGAAGACCTAGGTCCAAATCTCTCCTCCATCACAAGAGTTCACAGGAAGGCTGTTCACACATTATACCATATCCAGGTACGCTTTGCCAGGTGAATGTCTGTACCTAGGTTTATTTTTACAGATCAACAATCCATGCACATTGTGTACAGACTGTACCTGCATTGAATGGAATGGGTGGTGGTGGTTTGCATACTAATAATGATTGTACCCAAGTATAGTTTAGCATGTGAATAGCTCTTGGGTAATCCAGCTCCTGCCAACCTAGCAGTTCGAAAGCACATAAAAATGTGAGTAGATAAATAAGCACCACTTCGGTGGGAAGGTAATGGCATTCCGTGCACTATGGCATATAGTCATGCTGGCCACATGAACCACGGAAGCTTGTCCTACAAGCTTCGACAAACGCCGGTTCTACAGGCTTAGAAACAGAGATGAGCACCGCCCCCTACAGTCGGTCACGACTAGACCATTCGGTCGTGGGGAAACCTTTACCTTTAACCTTGTGTCAATCATTGTCTTTCAACCTAATCCACCTTGCAAGACTGTAGTGAGGACAACTCTGCGAAGGAAGGGTGAGTAAAAAAGGGGACTACACAGCTGCCCTACACACCAATACTCACTGCATTTAGGAAGACACTGAAACAAATGTGTGAGGGACCTTATGCATTCTGGGCATGTGAAATTGGTGGCTCAGCCCTGCTGTGGTCGTTTCATCCCATGCCTGACTGAGCTAGCTTGCCTATAAAAGTGGATTGCTCTCTGAACACCCCATTTGCTTCTCTGATTATTTTCAGAGTAACGGCAGGACACTTTAAACAGTGCATCCCAGGGTAGCGCTCCAGGTAAAAGCAGCTTTTTCTACCTGCTTGAGCAGATGAAGATCCCACGGCAGTTCTGCTGCCCCTGTGTGATTTTTATATATGGCTAAGCAAACAAGTGACCAGCTGTTGCTGCCTCTGCTTCCTGGAGGGCTTGGTTTGTGGCTTAAAATGGAAGCATTGCATTGATTTGCATGTAAACAGGGGCTTACTTACTGCTGTGCCCTGGTGCCACTTGCCAGCTGTTCTGTGACTTAGATCATGCTTTGCTTCAAGGCAGAGAAGAGACCTGCCATTACCTTCTGTACCCATGTTTCCTAGAATTTATGTCTCTGGGGTACACTTTTCACATTGAGGGTGAAGATGGATGTGGCATTTAAAGAACAGTCACAGCCAGTTCATCACCCATGGTATGAGCCCAACATTGCCACCAGTGGTGTCAACCAAATGATTTAGGAACAGGTACTCACTTTTGATTGGCACTTGTCGGGGTCCGCCCACCGGAAGTGACGTCATAAGCCGGAAGTGATGTCATGATTGTTGCCATGGATGTGATCAAGTTTGTAATAACTTCAGCTTGTGGTTAGTGTTGATTTAACTTCTATTGCTTTGCTTTCTAGAGATGTGTATATACATATTTTGCTTCAACTGTTCCCTGGTTAAATAGCAGGGGCCAGGTTCGAGTGGGCGGGGCCAGCTCAACTTCTAGGAACCGGTACTCGTGTAGTGGTGCATAGTGGGTGCATGACATCACTGATTGCCACTAGAATTACAAACGAAACCTTAGCAGGAGGGTCAAAGGCTGGGTCAGTCTTGCCCATCTTTGGCCTGGCCTGCCCCTTCCACAAACATTAGGCAATACTGCTCAGAGACAGCGAGGTAGGTTGGTGATATAAGAGAAGGTTGCCAAGAAACATCCGTCACAGCTGGCTCTTCCTGTTCCCATTCTACCAATGTTCCCCCAGAACACAATTTTCAAATAGCTGTTTTGTACGATCTCCAGACAGCCTGGCTGTGCCTGATGTGTTTTAAATTGCATTTTTGGTTAGTGTTTTTCTCTTTCTTGTGCAAAAGATAGTATAGGCCGGCCCCTCTGTTTGGGAGGAACTGCTGGGTGGTAGGAAGGACCACTTCTTGCTTCTCTTCCTCAAAGGATGGTTCCTACCTCCCACTTTCTCTCCCATACACTTTAGCCTTGCCCTGAGAGAAGTATGTCTTACCTCAGAGAATCTCCCATCTTGTCATGGGTACCCCCACTTGCACCACAGAAAGAAAGAAAAATGTTCAGTTTGTGCTTCTTATGTCTTTACTGCAAAGGTCAGATGACACTACTCCACGTTAAATGGTAAGAAGGCAATTCCGGTGATGATGTCAAAGGCAGCCTCAGCCACACAAAGTATACAGCGCATGAGTCGCTACAGAGCTGTTTGATTTAAATGACTCACTGAATGAGAGCACAAGAGCAACTGATATGGAGACGATTTCAGGCTGAAACTGTATTCCCTCCCCCATCTTTACATCCAGCCCCTTCTAGTTTGCCATGAATCAAAAACTAGTTCCTGCTGCAACTGCAAGGGCCTGAGTCCTGGCCTTGGCTTCAAGAGATCTGGATTCAAGTCCTACCTCTCCCAATGGACACATCATTCTCTTTAGACCTTAGTTCCCCATCTCTACAACTGCAGTCACAGTGACTTCTCAAAGTGGCACTTTGTAGCAAAGCTAATTTCCTGTTGTCTCAAGATGTGACTCTTTAAGATGTGGGCAGGCAAATATGGCTCAAGAGGATGCTTTCACCTGTTTAATTGCTGAAGCACATGGTGGACCAACAGGCTTCCAGGGTTTTTCTCAAATACCAACTAGGCATGGGGCTTAACACATTTTGGAATCCTGTGCTTGGAATTCTCTGGGTTTTTGTTTTCAACCAAATGCAGGTGTTGCAGCAGTGTCAGCCCATCCATGAAGCCAACTGAAGTGTTGTTGCCTCAGGCAAGGAACTATTCTCTTCACGGATCATCATGTAATTCATGAATTGTGAATTACCCTGTGTTAGTTCCAAAGCTCTCAAGCTCTTACACTGATAAAAGTTAGTTCCAAAGAATAGTTTGCTTTAACCATTCAGTTCTGCAGCTCCTGATACAAGTATTTTTCTTTAAATTCCCCCAAAGCGCGCTCTCTCTCTCTTTCTCATTAATACACATTTGCCAGTGATATTGATGTTCCTAGTAGTCAGTCAAACCTTTGACCCGCAATGTTTAGCATGAACAGACTCATAAGAGATCTTTTACCATCCTTGCTGTGCTGCTCTTTACTGTGGGATGAATTTGTGATAAAGGATTACTCTGCATGAATTGCAAGAAATGTGTGAATAATGAGAGCCGGAGATGTGTCTTTGTGAAAAGATAAGGTCAGTTGAAAGCCAAATAAAGCATGTGTTTCAACCTCCGCTGCTTCAGATTGCAGATGACACAGTCTATTTGCTCCCAAATCACATGTTTCAGAAGCTTCCCAAACACAATATTCACTGCAAACGATAAGCAAAACAGAACTAGCATTCTCCCTGACCTGCATGCAGGGTGCATTCTTTACATAGCAGTGCATTCCAACACACTATTGCCACCTACAGATTCATAAAGTCCTAGGCAGGCTGCATCATGTGATTTTTCTGCATAAGTAGATGGTTTCATCTCATCCCAGTAATTTAGGAGCCCAGAGGTAGGGTAACCAGGCATAGTGGAGGCCAGAGTGTCTATACCTTTAACCCATGTATATAGCAGAGGGAATTTTGGCAGGTGCAGCTTTTTAAACCCATGTTGAGCTGCACCTGTCAAAATTCCCTCTGCTATATACAAGGGTTAAAGGTATAGACACTCTGTTCTCCACTGTACCTGGTTACCCTATTCAGAGTGCCTTTTCCATTTTGATTGGCAGTTAGTGTTATTTGGGTCCAAAAAAGCAATATGGCTGCAGTAACATATGGCGTGTTCTGTTTCTTGGGGTTTGGGTTTTTTTCTTTACCTGCCTATCCATCTGTAAACGTTGTGTTGGACAGCCATAGCAGTCTTAATTAAACTAGCCTAAGAAATCCAGCATCCATTCAGGCAATATCCAGGTGATTATTCTCAAGGGCAGTTTCAAAAGCTTAGTTTGTTCTGTAGGATTGACTAGGCTAATTCAGTTCGTCATTTTATGTGAGAGTCAACTATGGCCTTAAAACAGTGGAAGGGCAGATTCCCACACTACGTAGGCTAACTTTTACATATGTGTATGGAGAAAGCAAATAAAGGTCAATTGGTGCAATGAGCCCAGCAGATATAAGCCCCCAGGTAAGTGTGTGTAGAATTGTAGCCTGATTTGTATATCATTTTCTGTTAAGTCTGTGCCTGCATTGGCCAGTTACCTCCATTACTAGGAGGCTAGGTTATACAGTCACTGTTTGGCTGTGATTTCCTATTTCCTGATCATCACAATGACAGATCACCTGACTTGGATTTGGGGTAGCTAGGACAAACAGCCTGAATGTGCGCTATGTTGTTCTGCTTTTCTGGATCACATTATGCCCTAGAGCCTCATCACAGCCAAGTTCCCTATATAGCTAACATATAGGTTATCTTCAGCCTGGAGTAGAAAAAGCTGTGCTCTATGATTTCTACTCTGCACCTCTGCCCTGGAGGAGGCTGTGAGGGAATTGGATTCCTGATCCCAGAACTACTGCTTCTTTCTGTGGATCTTTTGTAATTGAGCATTAGCTTTGCTGGTCTACTCACTAGTAAGCCCCATTGTCTTAAGTGTGGCTTGCTCTCAGGAAAGTGTGCCTGTGCAGCCTAAGTTATCTAAAACACGTATTAATTTTCTAAACAATGTTTAGAAGTAAACATTTTACTTCTTCCCCCCCCCCCCCTCCTCCCTTGGGGGGGGGGGGGATATATTATGAATATGTAACCTGAAAGCAAGTACGTGTAACTCAGGACAGGCACATGATTCAAGAGCATCTCCATCAGGGTGTCAGCAGAATATGTGTCTGTATGTGTCTGCAGCAATAGGGAGAAGTTGAGAAGAATGAAAAAATAATACATACCCTTTTAATGGAGGAGGTAGGGTACACCTAGATTTTGTTGATTCCTCTGACACCAGCCTTTCCTTCAGCAAGAGTAAAATGCTGCTCATGATTCTTCCTGAGCACAGGAGGCCAGTGGGGGGAGGGGTGGAATTAGGGTTCACATTGGGCTATCCTTGGAGGGCTGTTTCAGACACTCAGCTTAGGCTAGTTGCCCAAGAGCTTAGGATAGTTTGTAGGTGGTGTCGATGCTAAGGTAGGGACGGTCAGTATGAGAAACGTTTTGCAGGGGAAGGAGGTGGGAATAGAGAGCGAGCTAGCATGGAGGGTGGGAGGCACTTGCAGAATGGCAAATTGCCAGTGCTTCGTATATCCTGTAAACCAGCAATTTTCAACCACTGTGCCATAACACACTGGTGCTCTGCGAATGTCTGCAGGTGTGCTGTGGGAGTTTGGGGAGGGTCCTTTATCACATCACTGGGGGATGTGAGCCTTGGCTGACAGTGTGGTGTGCCTTAATTGTAAAAAAACAACAACACCCTGATGTTTTGACAGACTGTGCCTGCCACCCCCAGGAGATGTTCTGGGGGGCCAGAGAGGCTGCACATGTCCTCCGGGCAACCCCCAGAGAGGAGTGGCGCAACCAAGGAGGGGATGGGGGCACTTTTGCCACCCCTCCTGGCCTGGCACTTGGGGGTATTTGCCCCCTGACGTCCTTTGGTACACCACTGTCTAAGGAGTATTGTTACAGTTCTAAACTGGGGGAATCATGTGATCCTGGGACATGGGTAAAACAAACATCATATTGACATGCAAAAGCAGAGATAGGGTGGGAAAAAGTGGGAAGGTAGCACTCACCATGCTGCAGGGTGGGCGGAGGAAGATGATTTTCAACTCCACAAGGAGCTATAATCAACAAGATTAACTTTTAAGTGAGCCTTTGATGTGCAATTGTAATCTGATCAATAAGGAGAGCTTTTAAAATAAACAAACAGGCAGGTGGTCTCTGAAATGGTCAGCTTCAGATCTTGCCTTGAGGTGAGTGTCCTGTTAGCTGCCAAACCTATAGCAGGAAGGAGGAGATAAGAGGGGTGTGGCTGTGTTGTCACTACTGAGTGAGAAGGAGCGATGACAAGAGAGAAGGCCCCCCGGAGTACCCGGAAGCTCAAAGAGGCAAGAGCTTTCCCTTCAAGGTGAGCTGAAGGTGAGGGTAGCGATCTCCCAGGGGCCAGAGGGTAGCGATGACTAGAGGGCTGCCACAGGCCGGGGGGGGGAAGGGCTCTGGGGGGCACGTTTGACACCTGGGCTGTACTTTGGGGGCCTCTGGTGTAAACAAATGCAGTGTAACATCCCATTGGCAGTTACATGTATTATTCTACTTTAATGTGTATGGCCTAAATCACAGAAATTGCTCTCTCCCAGATAATATTGAATCATTTATAAATATATACATTGATGCAATCATATGTGCCCTTGCTGAACTGTATCCTCGGTGCCTAGAATCCTAAGAGACAACCTACGTATCTTGCAGCCTTAATGTCACTTTACTGTTGCATTTTTAACTTATTTCCTTTTAAGGTTTCTTCCCCTTTATGTGTCAAGCACTTAAACAGCAGCAGACAAGCTATATAAGATGTGCATCACAGGGCCCAATCCTACCCATCTTTCTAGGGCTGATGCAGCTGCGATGCAGCCTCGAGCTGAGGGGACAAAATTCCCTTACCTTGAGGAGGCCTTCATGAATGCCCCACCCCACAGGAAGCAGTGCACACCTTGTTGGCACAGCTGCATCGGTGCTGAAAAGTTGGATAGGATAAAGGACTAGTGAAAGGCCTGACATGAGAGGTGTGTGCAGTCCAGTTAGTGTACTCCATAGAACTCAGTGGAGCTACTGAGAAGCCAACTAATCCCTGTCTCCATAGCACCTTCCTTCCTTTTCATAGCCTCATTCTGAGTTTAATTCCATGAGGTCCATTATATGAGGGCAGTGGTGGGATTCAAATAAATTAACAACCGGTTCTATGTCCTTCAGGGCGGCCGCTGCCTTTCTTCCCTCTCCCAACCTAAAATTAACAACAGGTTCTGCAGAACTGGTGAGAACTGGCTGAATTTCACCACTGTATGAAGGTCTAGGAAAAGTACTTACCATTTGCAG
Organism: Lerista edwardsae; assembly: GCA_029204185.1. Classification (NCBI taxonomy): domain Eukaryota; kingdom Metazoa; phylum Chordata; class Lepidosauria; order Squamata; family Scincidae; genus Lerista; species Lerista edwardsae. Next base: position 3,006,209 of record JAJKFI010000086.1, read on the forward strand.
TGTTCCACTTAATGGGGCATCTTATTTAAAAGGTTCTCAGCCCATGCTCCACCCTCTTCCTGTAGAGAATTCATGTGACAATAGAACTGACCTGGAGAGAACTTGCTCTGTCATGCAAGCATTGCAGAGCAACAGGGCAGCAGCACAAGTGAAAAGATCCTAGCTCCTATGGAATTGATGTGCCCCACGCCTTGGTCCTCAGCCTAAATTGGCCCTCAGTCATGCTAGCATGTGACACACGTGCCCAGAGTATAACTCTTATAAAGATCTGGAATATTTGCAATGATTATGGGGTCGTTTCCATTTCCTTGGATTTATTAACATGGGAAGGAAGCATTCATCACACGCCTATTTTAGTACATATGAGACTGTGCTTTTGACATGAAACCCCACAATGGATGCCAATTTCCCCCAGTTAAAATGTGACTCTAAATAGTTAGGCTATTTTCATTCCCAAGAGAGAGATCATGCACAAAAGCATTCACCAAAAATAATTGCAATGCTTTTAGATGACAAATTTCATTATATTGTATAAATATTATTGAATCTATTTCCTGTTATCTGAGCCATGGGACTAATTCTCTGGGACTAAAAGAGAGCACAGCATGCAGATAGAAAGCTTGTGGCAAGGTTCTACAATTTATATGGACAAAGTTGACATTATTAGCATAACAATGTGAAGGCTATACTTCTCTTGAATAACTAAAGCAGTGGAGAGCAATAGGGAAGAAGGGAGTGCTAGTGGCATTGGAACAGCATTGCAATTAAGCCCACAAAAGTTACTAGTTAAGTCCACAAGAACCTTCATTGGCCCATCTCCCTGCACATGCCTACATTAGTCATCTGTGGCACATTGGCAACCTGAAATAAAATTATTATTATTATTTTTAATTTAAAAAGACTTCCTTGCTTGGTCACTCACTGCCATTTATAAAAGCCTTAATCTGGAAGAAGCCTAAAAATGACCCTTCAAGAAGACCCAGAAAACTATTCTTAAGCCAAGTGGTTTTAGAATGTTCTGCTAAGAATTCTACCCTTCCTTCCTGCACTACCCCATGCCTGAATTCTTCTATGCAGCCTACACATTCTCCGTTGCAGCTTGCCTCAACCTTGCCACATATCTACAGAGGCAGTAGAATCACATGGCACTTTTTTTTTTCTGGGCACTATCATTCAGATGGGAGGTGGTACTTTTGGATTTCTCCTTGCAAAAAGGAAAAGAGTTCTGCATCTAGAAAACTAACAGGCCAGAGAGGGAGTGAGGGTCTAGTTTTCTGTGTGCTAGGAATGATCTTTTTTCATGGAGGACCATTCAAATATACAGTCAGTTCCATCTACAAGTTACTGTGGTAATAGTGCGGTAAAAGCTATATCATGTGATTATTTTCCATGTGCAAGCAGTTCAAAAGTGTCAGGATGTACTCTGGCCATTTTAACAGCAGGCTGAGGCAGCCTCTGCCTTTGCAAGCAATTAAGCAGGAATCTAGTAAGTAGTAACAAATATTTGGTATCTTCTCAGGGGTCATCTGCACAACAGTGTTTTTGGGGGGTGGGCACACTGTGCAGGATCAATCCCTGCAGTCCACATTGGCGTACTGCTTCATTCTGCACTGGACAGAACAGAGTTTTACCATTATGTATAAAGAGAATTTTTTCTTCCACTTCCAGGATCATTCCATTCAATTGATTGGCAGGAGATTCAGAAACACCAACAGAAGTATTTCTTCACACCACACAATTAATCTGTAGAATACACTGCACAAAACTGGTGGCAGCTGCTAATCTGGATGGCTTTTTTTTTAAAGGAGGCGGACACATTAATAGAGAAGCCTACACTTACTTAATAGAGGAGAAGAATACCCGGGCTGGCCTGCCACCTCTCAGTGACTGAGACAGTGCAAAAAATGCTATCCCACATTACCTGGAGGTGAACTAGATGCTGCCATCACATCACCCTGTTCCTAGGATTTGAAAAGGAAGAGGGGGGTGGCGCGGAAGAGGAAGTGTGGAGGGTGGTGGGCTAGATGGAAACGTTCCACTTCTCCATGTCTCCTTTTCAATTCCAGGGAGCAAAAGCAGCAGCAGTGAAGCCAGATAAAAGAGGCACCACCGCCCAGTGCACTCCCTGAGGCAACCACACCAGTCAGCCTCACGGGTGGGCCAGGCTTGCCTGCCTTCTGTTAGCAGAAGTGGACAGCCTGCCTCAGTCAGCCGATTAAAAGGGCAGCAATTTGGGACTTTCTATTTGGCTACCTTGGGCCTTCCTGCTTCCGGTTTCAGTGGAACTGAGAGCTTGGGATGCCCCACTGTGGTGTCCCACATCACATCCCCCACCTGCTCCACTTTGCTGTGTGATTTGCCTGATCACTGGAGGCCATTCTGCATTACGGTTCAGCTGCTCTTGTATTCCTTGCTGATGCCGTTTAATGCAGTCTATGCTTTACAGAGACACCATCAGGTGCATCGGTGCAGACCTTGAGATGCAAGGAGAGTACAGATTTTGGAATCCAGAAACTGCAGAAAAATTGTTCTCCCCACACCCTGTGGTTGCACCAGAGCTTGAATATGGTTGCTTCTATGCCTGATGTTATAGAAACAGCATCCTATGATATTGCTGATAAATATGAATTTTCCCATCTTGCTGCCTTTCAGCTTTAGAATTCTGGTTCCTCACTCTATTGCATACACAGTATATATAATTTTTCATCAAACCAAAATGAAAACCCTCAGTACAAAGTCTGTTCTGAAATATTTGTTCATTTAAGATTCTGGTAGCATTATGACACAGCAGATGCCTATGCAAGGACTATTTTAAGCTCTCTCTATTTTACCTAATAAAATACAACATATGCATAGATATATATATAATTGGGCATGCTGCTGTAGTGGTGGAGACAGACAGATGTGTGCTGCATAAAATCTACTCTCTAGTCACAAACATCAAGACTTGGTTTTGCATCTGGAATAGGTTTTCTTCCCCCCTAAGCAAGTCCCTTAGGGCAGGCTCCATATGTACCTATGTTTTAAAAGCACCAACATCAATAATGAGTAACAAATAACAGTCAGTGATTATCATAAACAGTACAACGCAGGAGTTTGGTGCCATTTTTACCCATTGGTGCAGGAAAGCAGGAGATGGGAATTTTAATTCATGTCTGGCATGTTGCCTAGAGTTGAGCGGGGCTGCTCTGTCTTTAAGAGCTTCAGCATTAAATAGAAGGTTAGCAGGTTCAGCTTCTCACATCCACAGTGTTGTACCAGTTTCCCCTTCTGCCCTCTTCCTCCTCACCCACCTGAATGCCTGGGACTTCACACTGCAGTTAGTGGAAGAGAGGGCATGTGACACAGCTGGTGTTCTGTCCTGCTTAACTCTGTACAAGGAATGGAAATCCAATCTACAGATGGACAAAATAATTTTAACAGGAGAGTAGCCATCACCATCTTCCTTTTTTCTGATCCATCCTTGGTACCATTAAGGGGGTATATTGGTTTCCTACTAGTTTAATATCACGTCTTTCCCTGGGGAATCCTAGAGGGTAGAGTTTGGTCCAGTGGTGGTGGGCTACCAATATTCTGGTAGTGATTCCTAACTCTCTTCACAGAACTACAGTTCCCAGTCCTATACCCTTTCGATTGCCAGGCTGACTTGCAATCAGACCAGTCTTTTAAAATTTCTGCAGCAGTTAAAAAAAGAGTGCTGCTATTGTTTCTCCTACTCCCCCTTTCCTCCAATCTGTCCACTCGCTCTTCCTTTCATGCTTTTGCATGGCGAGGATGCTAATGTACTTGGTCACCAGGCACTGAGGCTGCAATCCTGGGAGTAAGGCCCATTGCACATAGTGGGAGTTACTTCTAAGTAAACCTCAGTAGGATTGTGCTGTGGGTAGCCTGAAGATTCATCTCATTTGCTCAGTAACTGAACCTGCCATTTTAAATCAAGGAAAAAAGTCCAACCTGCATTTAAAGTGGCTTTTAGTCTGATTTCTTGGAGAAGGACCGCCACCCAGTGATGTCATGCAGGGGGAACGCGGGGGAACTCAGTTCCACTAGTTCAAATTAGGGCTGACTCCGCCCACTTCACTCTCCCTCCTCCCCCCTCCCCATTCCTCTGCAAAGAGCTTTTCTTCATGGTTGGCCAGCACTCAGAGGATTAAAGGGAGCGACTCTGGATTCCTAGGGGGGCGAAGGCAGTGATGTCATTCAGGGGGAACGGACCAGAACGGGCTCCATGGCTGGTTCCGGGTTCCCAACAAGTGCCAATCAAAAGTGAGTTCCTGTTCCTAAATCATTTGAATGCCACCACTGCTTCCACCTCTTTCCACTGCAACATGAAAAGTGTTTTCGAGTTCCTGGCCTGATGTGGGGCTGGCCTTACCGTGAAGCAACACTGCAGGCAACACATTCTAGAGAAAAAGGCATCATTTTTTTTGTTTCAGCTGCCATCCATGCATGTCATTAAGCAATAGTGATCTTCAGAATAAAGGCAGGATGGGCATACACACTATTTTCACTTTTTGAATCAAAAGGGGAAGTACCTAAGGCTGCACATCTATGCATACTTACCTGGAAGTAAGCCCCACTGAACAGTGTAGAACTTACTTCTGAGTAAACATGCAAAGCTTGAGCTGAAAGGCTGAATATTGTAATTCAAATGAGTTTATTCAGAGGAAGAAGGAAGTACACGATTAAGGGTGCAGTCCTAACCAACTTTTCAGCACTAGGGTAAGGGCAATGCAGCTCTGAGGTAAGGGAACAAAAATTCCCTTACCTTTAGGAGGCATCCGTGAGTGCCCCCCCCCTCAACTGCAGGATACAGCACATGGCATTGCTGTTATCAGTGCTGGAAAGTTGAGTAGGATTGCACCCTCAGGGACATTAACTGCTTCAAGATCAAGTGAATGACAAATCTATGGAAAGAGATGCTGGCTATGTTAGTCTGTTTTAAAATAGGAGTTGTGCAAGTGCTACAAACTTCACCACAGTGTTAATTCTCTCATGTGCCCAGATTCCAGCAGCCCTTTAGGACAAGGATGTCCAAGTGAACATCCAATCTTAACCTTGCCTTACTACTTCAGTAAAAAGGTAAAGGTTTCCCCACGACCGAATGGTCTAGTCATAACCAACTGCAGGGGGCGGGGCTCATCCCCGTTTCCACGCTGAAGAGCCGGGGTTTGTCCGAGGACAAGTTTCCGTGGTCATGTGGCCAGCATGACTAAACGCCAAGGTGTACGGAACGCTGTTACCGTCCCACCAAAGTGGTACCTATTTATCTACTTGCATTTAGGTGCTTTCAAACTGCTAGGTTGGCAGGAGCTGGGACAAGCGACGGGAGCTCACTCCGTCGCGCGGTCTTGAACTGCCAACCTTCCGGTCAGCAAGCTCAGCAACTACTTCAGTATCTTGGTAATTATCCAAATGTATTAGAACCACCTGTTGCAGTAAGCCAGTCAAGGCTGTCAGCCCCTGAACCTGCAGGCCCCTAGTCTGGATCTGCTTTGGTTGCCTGTGCTCTAGCATAATTATTTACAGATGAGCTTGGTGCAGTGATGATTTAGGAAGCCTGGCTTGTGACAGGTGAATTCAACATAAAATGTAGGCCAGATTTTATGCTCTACAACTGCATCAGCTGTTCTTCAACTGAAGAACATCAACTGCAAGGGATTTTAATGCTGTGTAAGTGCACGTGCTGTAGTTACAAACAAGGACATGTCCACCCACAACCTGGAATCCAAGGAGAGCATGGATTCATGCTGAGACATGTTTTTCGACATACACACAGTTCCCCCCATCCCTCCCTGCTTCTTCCATTCCCCCGCTCATTCTACTGCTGTTAACACCAATGAATGTAATTTCACGTATGGAAATGGATTTGGCTGGTGCAGGAAGCTCATGGTGCCTGAGGGAGCCTCCCCCCTGCTCTAACTGAGTCTCCTCTGGGTTTGAGACAGCAGGTCTGTGTAAATTTTGGACCTCAGGAATCTGGGGTAAGAGTCTTTTTCCATAAGGCTGTGAATTTTCCCTTGGGCGTGGTCAAAGCACGACGGCGAGGGCTCTTGTATATTCCTTCTCGTTACCTCTCGTGTCTGGAAATCTATATTCACCTGAAAAAGAAACAAGAAGATGGCTTATGTGGCTGTAACTATGGATTGGCTTTCAGTGATTCCCATATAAGCAAGTTAGCAAGTATTGAACCTTTAAATTTAGCCAGCCTCTATACAAGCAATTTTCAACATTTTTCATTTCACAGCAAGCTGACAAGGCAGTAAAATGGTCAAGCCACACCATCATTTTTTTGACAATTGACAAGGCACACCATGCTGCTGAGGGGGGGGGGCTCACATCCCCCAATGGCTCTACTAATAAATTACTCTCTCCAAACACCTGCAGACTGTGGCACATGGTGTGCCACGGTAAACTGGTTGAAAATCACTTCAAAGGTTGCAATGGAACCAAGAAGTCCTTTGTATGTGAGTGCTGGTTACATATTAAGGGCCCAATCCAGAGTCCTTCAGCGTGAGGAATACCACCTGCACTGGTGACTCACAAGGTGTTGTAAAGGGCCTCCAATGCTGGTGGTTAGCTGTTACTGCCGGCACTGGGGCAGCGCCATGGCAACATGGGCCATGGGAGCCTTAGAGGGAGCACCGCTCATGAGCAAGCAGTGAATCTGCCACTCGCCTGCAATGCGGCCTTTCCAGGCGGGGCAGGAGAGTGTTCCAGGGCAAGGGGAGAGATGGAGAGGGGGCACGACCAGCAATGACTCTCACTGCTGGTTCCTGACCTCCATGTAAGGCTGCACGTCCTTGCATGGAGGCTCTCACTACTGTGCCAGCTAAACAGCTGTCACAGAAGTGAGCACTGTGTTTCGTTTGGATACAGACAGCATTCCTAAATTCTTTTGCTGATTTTTAGGGGTGATTCGGAAATCATGACAAAGTGTTCATTTTGTAATCTCTGATTGGCTTGGATTGTCCATGTGACCTGCATAGGAAGCACATTAAGTGGACTTCATCTGCAGTTAGTGAACACCAATCTGATTGACTACTTGGTGTCATCATGTCCAGTCCATGATCCATGACTGAAAAGTAATGAAATAGTGAGAAAATGGCTGCTGAAGCCATTTTGGGGAGCAAATGGATGGGGAGCAAGGAGCAACTGGAAACAAGCATGACAAAGGGCTCACACTTTTGAGTTGAAAAGTGAACATAGAGCACACCTGGGTAAGCTTTAATGTACTGTATTTGCAACATGTTTGTGATCATATTTTAGTCAGTGTTGCCAACTATAGCGTTAAAAAACTCTGGGCAGGACCAAAGGATAGAGCTAGGATCAGACATGGGAGGGGGGCAAATGTGGAGGCTGAAAGAAGGTGAAAGGTGAAATTGTGGGAGTCAAGAAATGTTTGTAACATGGGCTAGGCTGGATTGCCCAAGGATCTCGGTGGGAATTTGAACCTGTCTCTCCATTCCAAACCCACTACGTTGGAATATGCGAAAGATTCTTGAAGCTGTCCACCCAGGCAAAACAGTTTATGGCTCCTAAGAGTAGGATAGCCTTTTGTTTGGGGGAGGGGAGGACTTAGTCTAAGCTGTTAGCAGTCCACAAATCTGTAAACAACCACATTTTAGCTCTTTTTACTATGCTAGTGTAGTGCCCTGAATAAAGTGTTGAATTTAAACTGAAAGATCTGGATTCAGACCCCAGCTCAGCAGTGATGCTGATTTGGCAAGTTTGGGCCAATAGCTATTTTTTACCTAAACTACCTCATAGGGCTGTTGTGAATACAAAAAGGGGTGGTGGTGAAATAACATGTATTTGTGACTTCCTGTGACTTCCTCAGAGGAAGTGCAGGACATATACTACTATTATTACTACTGTATAATTTTAATATCTGCCCCATATGCAGTCCTGTCATGGATGACTACAGAATCATGATATCCAATAATAGTTTCTTCAGTTGTTAGTCAAACCCCATAAGTTCCCCTGAAGTGGCCTGCAGTCTCAGAGAGAACTGAGAAATGCCAGACAAAACCTCACCCCCACCCCTTAATTGCTTTCAAGATTCTTTCTGCCAAAATACATCTGCCTTGCATCTACTAACTTCTCGTGGCGCTTGAACATCCACAAATTCTTCAAAAATCCTCTGGGCCTTGGAAGCCAGTTTGGCAGTTGACCGTGTCTTTTTGAACTCCTCGCAGGCCAACCAGAATTCAAGGTTTTCCTCACTGAACTCTGTCTTCAGGAAGGCGCGAAAGGCAGCCACTCCATCTGAAAAAAAAAAAGAAAATTGTTTGGGGAGGTTCAAAGGAGGGGAACCTTCCATTTGACTTTGTTTTGCTTGTTGTTGTGCATTTTGTTGTTCACTTCTCTGCATACTGGAGGGCTTTTGTTTTCTTCTCAGTTTCTCTGTGCACAGGTTCCTGACTATGTCACATTGACATTGTACTGGCATAAACTGACTGCTGGCATGTCAGAACTATAGGATTTCCTTGCAAGAATGTTTCTCCAGGTGCTACAATCACTGAATAGCCCTGACCTATAGTTAATTGTGATTAGGGCCCTTGAAGGATGCCGTCTGGGAATGCTCCTGTGCTTGGTGCTGGATGTTTCAGGTAACTACAGTGACCAGGACTGTGTTTTCTCACCTTATAGTAGGTTGCCAGATGTGCCCATTCTTGGCAACAGCAGATCTTAGCCTCAGTCACATCTTGACTTGACTATTGCAACATGCTAAACTGTTTGGAAACAGTGTCTTGAAAATGTGATCATGATTTGCACATTTTATGTTCAGCCATTTTCAGTTAATGAGTTTTTATGTGAGAACAAAGTGCTTATTTCTGGCCATCATCTGCTTAATGACATCACTTCCTGCTTAATCGGCATTTAGCAGTACCATGAAAGCTATTCAGCCCACCTGATCTAGCCTAAGGGTCCTCATATATAATATATAAGAATCCATCTGGGCTTGTTTTGTCCAGTTAGAAACAGATCTTTGAACTTGAGAAAATGTTCTCATGAGGCACTAGACACATGGTGTTTTGTTCTGTTTTTTTAGCTCTGGAGCTCAGGAGAGCCTTGCATGGCTACAAAGTTATTTTCCTTATTTTTCTTTCCCCACCTCCCTGTACAAGGCCACAGGCAGGATGGAATTTTCCAAAGATGGTTGCTGCTTATTCTGATGCCTTGTCTGTACCTAATGGGCACCACAAGAACATTGGAACATCCTGCTATCAAATTTAAGTGCTCGAACAAACAAAGGACCCTGGCCCCAGGGGTGCCTCGGCCAATCTGAGACCTGATATTGCCGAATAAGTTGTTCTTTATTCCTGCTGCTGCAGCAATTAACACTTCATCTAGGAACCGGTAAAGAGCTAGAGCCAAACAGGGGCTTGGAAGACACTCAAAACATTTTGTTGATATTGATGAACACCAAGCCTGAAAAACCTCTGTTCTATGCACCCTCTCATACATTTTTAAAGATAAATTGCCATAGTTTGGGAGTCTCATTCTGAATTTCTTGTTTTACCTTGAACGTCTCCTGTGCTTGTCTGAGTGAAGTTCTTGCTGTGCCTCATTAAAACAGTTCCAGCACATGTCTATAACTCAGCTGTCTGCAACTCAGCCTTAAACTTAAACCATGCAGCTGTCCTTCAAGAAAAGCAGAGTTTGTGCACACCCGTCACCTACCCATTAATTGCATGTGGTTGACCTCACCAGCTCCAGTCACTCTGAGACCTTGGTCCTTAAGCCTCTGCGTCTCCCAATTTGTTCTGAAACCATTTGATTAGCATCTTCTGTGACATTTCAATCAGAGGTGCAAGGAAAGGTATTCTGCTTCATTAGACTGTCTTCCTCCTTTCTGGGTAGATCTCTCTCTCTCTCTCTCTCTCTCTCTCTCTCTCTCTCTCTCTCTCTCATCAAAGTAGGATTGCTTTAAGTCTGATTTCAAAAGAGAGGAAGGGGCTGCATCGTGGAAGACACAGCTTAGTGGACTACATTCACTAGGTTACAATCTTTCTGATCCCACAACTTATTTACTGGCTGCCTTTGTGTATGTTAAAAAAAATGATGGTTATTGTAAACACTTTTTGATCATGTGCACACTGTCCTGCTGCTTTTCCCTTCTAACTCCTTGCTTTCCAACATCCTGGATTTTCCGAAAACAGAAATCTTGCCAGAGGACGTGAGGAGCAGAACGGAGAGTTTAATGAAAGGAAATTAATCTCATGATTGATACACGAAGCAAAATATTTGCCTCAACTTGACTCCAGAAAACAGACTGGAGATGTCAGAGGGCAAGATCAACAGCTGGAAGCAGGCGATCCCACCCAAACCTCTGCCTGGCCTCCTGCTCTCAGTTTATTTGGTAGCTATAGAAAAAAATTAATTGTGGAAAGGGAGTTGATGGCTTTAGTATTCTCACTGAGATGCCACTCCTCCCGTACCACCACCACTCTGTCTCCAAGGCTCTCTCCCTGTTTAACCTACGTGCATTACATTTCCCTTCACACAAGCTAAAACAAGCCATTGCAGGGGATATATGGTAGCCAAACTATAAACAGCAGCCCCACCTCCTCTTTCCTTCAGTGACACAAGTCTCCAGTGGTAAATATAGCAGGTGCTGCAATGCCAATTGGCAAGCACCTGTGTGTTGCCATTGCTGCCCCAAATGGCTCCGATGGTGTGCCACTTCCATGATGCATTTCAGCTGCCATTCTGCCTTCTCCAGTCCCCTCTATGCTTCTGACTGTAGCAAGGAATGAATGAAGGCTCATTATCTCCCTACAAGCTACTTATAGGGCAAAAAAACTGGCAAAGTTCTGAATATGACATTCTGGGTAAAAGGACTGCCTTCAGCCATATAAGCCTGCCCACCTCCTAAGGCTACCAGAGGACACCCTCCTGCATGTCCCGCCTGTATCAAAGATATGGCTGGCGAAAACACCAGAGAGGACCTTTTCTGTTGCTGTAACACCACCTGCAAAATGCTATACCCTGGGAGATCAGGTTGGCTCCCTCCCTAATGGCATTTCATGCCACATTGAAGACATTTTCATTCTGGCAGGCTTTTGATCTTTGATGCTAGAAATTTGATTAATCTGTTCTGGCTCTGTTGTTTTAGTTGCATTATATCTGCCACAACAGTTAATGTTTATTGAGATGTTTCATTTTGTTTTGTTCTTAATTATTTGCTTTTAGGCTGATCAGTTGTGAGCTGCCTCAAGTGCCTCATATTGAGGTAGAAGGGTGGAATATAAAATAAATAAAGTCAATTTAACCTTTACTAGAGGTTAAGGAGAAAAAAAAATATTACACAGAGCTGCTGCTGCTGATGGCAATATCTAATGAAGCCTAGTTTCAGCATGTAGCAGTGGATGCCCTGGAGCTCCTCACTGTGCTGAAGATGATGTGCTGCTGATCAAGTGGGATGAAATACACTGACCGATGACACCATTGGCTGTAAGACAGCTGACAAGGATCAACTGGAGGGGCAGGAGGTAGGACTTTGAGGCAGGCTTTAGGAAAGGTGGCAAAGGGGCAAAATCCCTGAGACATGGGCTTCCAGGGAGCCTGGGCCATGACAAAACAAACGAGACAGTGCAAAACGAATTTATTTCAAAACAATTTTAGGTACCTCAATCCAGTGGCATCATTAGGGTTCGCGTCACCCCATGATGGACCTCTTCTCATATCAGGCCATACAGAATAAATTGCAATATCATATGCACAACCTAAATGCAATGGAATCACTAGGGTTGGTGTAACCCCCATTAACTTTATGTATTTTTCGAAATATATAATAGTACAGATCACCCAACAAATCAGTAACCAACCAAAAACCAATGGCCAGCTTGATGGCACTCACACAACTGAATAAGAATTCTAGTATTAGCTCTGTTACATAGAAATGAGAACTGACTCATAATGAGACAGTGGATTTTCTTAAAACTGGCCAATGAGAGTGATTGTTCCAAGAGCCGATGAGTTATTATGAGCCAGACAGAAACCCCAAAGGGGCTTGCAGCCCTGGCTGGCCATAGATCCCAGAGGACAATCAGGCAGCAGGTTTCTTGAGCGTCAAGGTATCTCTGAAAGCCTTTTCATGGATTGATTACTGGCAAAATACCAGACAAAATACCATCAACTAGCCAAGACAAGGGTGAAGGCCCTGCTCTTTTTCTTTTTTCTTTTTTGTTAAACCTATTGCCTAACAGGATCTTTAAACTTGCCAGCCTTTCCCCCCTTTGTTACCTCATCAGTGGCACCCATGGCCTTCCAGAGTCCTTGGAGCTATTGGGAGATGACACAGCTTAAGAGCCAAAGTAGCGATAACAGGGGCAGGTGACTTCCATATGTAAAGCAGGAGGGGGGTGTTATTTCCCAAAAGGTGGGGATGCTTGCTTTTTCTCCTTAGCTTCAAGCAAGAGAATACCCACACCTGCATCTTCCTTTTGATATAAAAATTAGGCTCACCCCACTCCACCTTAGAGGCGTTCAAAACATAGACCTGAACAAAAACTCCCCCCCCCCATTACACCTAGCTTGGTCCTTAGCAGCCCAGATTCAAGTGATGAGAGCTCTGACTTGGAATGCCGGCCACTGCCGGAAATTGCCTTTCCAGTAATACCTTTCCAATGTCCATTGTTTTGCTCAGGTCTTTGTGTCTATACACAAAATGGACACAGCTCCAGCTTCACAAGAACTGTGGGAATAATTGGAATTTCCAGGATCTCTGTCTGTCTGTAAGAAGAAGCTTTCAGTAATGAATGATGGGTTTGAAAACCAGAGGAATTTACTGAAGGGCAGAGAAATCACACACACCAACAAATGAACCAGAGCGCACAGGAGGAGAAAATCTTCCCATAGGTTTCACAGGCAATTGCAAATATGGTTTTTTTCCCCATGTCTGACAGTTGCAGTCAGGCAGAGGATCTGAGGACAGACTGTCCTGTTAGACAAATGGTGAGCCATGTGGCCAACCCTGTGAGAGCTGCAGTGCAGGATTTTGTTTTTTGTATCTTCCAGCATCCTGTCAAAAGGAATCCTTGTCTGGTCAAACCATCTCTCCTGGGCATAAAATAAACAGAGAATGAGTCCTCTCTGTCATTCCACGGTCATGTCCCTCTCCCTCCCTCTCTCACCACTCCTTCTTCTGACCTCCAGATTAAGATTTAGTAGCTCTCAGAAGTCATCATTCATCCTCAGCGGAATGAACACAGGAAAGATACTAGACTACACCAAGAGTAGATGAGTTCAAATATGTTTATCTCTTGGCTGTTGCAATGTCAAACGATGGCTAGCATGTGCGTATGACAAGTCAGCCACCAGAGGCGGCTTTATCATCATTTCAGCCCTCTAATACTGTTATGGATTGTGCTATTCAGTTACGCCAAGCAAAGACGTAGCACTTTCTTTCGGGGTGCTTACCTAGCTATTGGTAAATGACGTATTTTCTTTGACAGTCACTAATGGTCCATCAAGCCACCTAATGGTGAAAACACAGCATTTGAAAAAGCAGGAATGAGTTCTTCATCCCCAGTGTGAATCCAGCTTTGCAACTGCATCACATACTAGCAAGTCAAGTGCTGGTTCAGCTGCCTATCTGGTCCTCCCCTTCAGACTGTCTGCCTGCCTTTTTAAAATTATTTTTAAAGCAACACATCTATGTCACTTTTTCATAGAGGAATGTATAAAAGGTTTTAAAAAAGTAAAGTAGTCTCCTGTGAAAGCACCAAGTATTACTGACTCATTAGGGTGATGTCACATTGCAACGTTTACGAGGCAGTTGTACAGAATGGCTTGCCATTGCCTTCCCCAGTTATCTTACTTCATCCCCAGCAAGCTGGGTATTCATTTTACCGACCTTGGAAGGATGCAAGGCTGAGTCAACCTTGAGCCAGCTACCTGAGAACCCAACTTTCACTGGGATCGAACTCAGGTTGTGGGGAGAGCTTTTGACCGCAATACTGCAGCCTACCACTCTGCGCCACACAAGGCTCTTGCAAGGAATGTAAAATATGCTCTCCTCATTTAAAATGGAGAATATATCTCCTTATTTATACTCTCTATATTTAAAAGGAAAACATAAACAAGTTGGAAAATTTTCAGAAATCAGGGGAGAAGAGATTGGTGGTGTTGCATGTGCTAGTCAATATCCCCATTTGCTATTGAAACTGGACAATACTGCAAACTTGTAGGACCAGTTTTTCAGAGTTTGCCCCAGGACTGGTCAACATATGATTGAACTGATCACTGTGAGGATGCTTCCAAACTGGGCCCACTGTCCTAAAATATTATATCTGTCTTCACCCCAAGCTAGTGCCATTTCTGCATCTCATGGTGATGAATTCTATAAATTGGTATATATGTCTGATAAAGGTGTCTACTTGACTGTAGTTTGAGGACAATATACCAATATTTATAGATCCAAAAGAGTTTTAAAAAAATAACCATGGCTAAGCTCATTGCTCATTTGGGGTTTGTTAGGGGAAAGGAAAGTTCAAAAATTAGTTTTATCAGTTCTACAATAAATAGCAAAAAGATAGATTGCATCTCAGGTATTTTGTTAAACTGTCGAACAGTGCTGAATTCAGAGACATTTTCCCCACCTTTAGCAATAGCTAGGACAAAAAGCAGCTTCCTTGAAAGGAAGATAGCAAAATATGAAGGTCCATGACTTCTGAAGATTTCTGTGCCTGTCTTAGAACTCTCTTTTCATTATTGGGAAAATGGACTTTTCCTCTGCTTCCCATTTTATTTCTGTATCACTTTAAAGAGGGCTGTATTTTAAAATTACTGCTTGACCTTTTCCTCCCTAGAATGCTGCCTCATTTTGGCAGCATTTTCAAGTACTGCTTGAATCACACCAGTCTTCTGATGTTGTTCCCTAGATTATGTTTCAGCATCATGGGAATCTCTATTAAGAAATAATTTTTACAGAGTTCAATGTGTCACAGGCTCCTAGTGCTATGACATCACTGGTGATAATAAAACACCCCTTGCTGGGATTTTATTAACATTTTAAATTGATTTTTTTTGTCATATTCAGAGACTGACAGCTTTCCACTAGACAGGTCCAATGCAGGGGTGCTCATATACCCTACAGAAGATGATTAACACACCTAGAGGTGGCATCAGAGGCCTCAGGCACTGGCCAGAGGCCCACCTGTCAGACCAGCTCCTTGACCAGACTTACTGCCAATGTCCAACACACCTTCAGAGGGTTGTTGGGAGCAGTGTGGGGGAGGCTAGTCCAAGGCTTGGCCCTTTGGTTCCCAGCAATCTGGCACTGGTGCTTCTTATCCAGGCCATTTTTTTCATAGATTCCTACAGGATCCCTTGTCGGAGGAGCTCCTTAAAGGACCTTCTTCTGAGGCTTAATGGCCCTTGATTGCTCACCCCCAGTCCTAAAGGGGAGCTGTTATTGTTTTGTACCTTACCAGGGGAGTACCAAAAAAAACCTCTGCAGGCCGGTTGCTTTGTTAATGTGGATTCCTTGACTAAGGTTAGCCATGGAGTTGAGGAGAGAAATAAGGTTAACATAAGAAGAGCCTTTCTGGATCAGGCCAAAGGCTCATCTAGTCCAGCTTCCTATATCTCACAGTGGCCCATCAGGTGCTTAAGGGAGCTCAGTAGACAACAAGATGCTTGCATCCTGCAACCTGAAAGGTTGGAGACCTTTCTTTTGTGTCATAAAGGCTTTATTTACTTTGTCAGGAAACTCTCAGGATGTGGCATTTCCCCCCAGGGGCAAATGTGCTGAGCTAGCAAGATGGAGTCACCCATGAAATTTTCCAAAGAGCACAAGTCATGGAAGGCTTCTTCCAAGCTTCATAGAGTCAAGAGGGGGTAATGTTTTGACAGATAAAAAGTGTAGCCTTCCTCTAGCCCTGTGGAATTTGAGGTCTCTTCCTGCTTCAGGTCATGGAACTGGCCTGCATCATGATCTCCTGGCAGGCACCCAAAAGTCACAAACACGTGTATACCTGTGTGCCACGCTTCTTGTTTTCAAATAAAAGAAATAAAAGGGTTCTCAGGCAACACGTGTATTGTCCATGCTGCTTGGCAGTTATTCTGTAAGGCCTCAAGGTCAAACGACATGTGACATTAAATCTGTCATTAGAAGATGGACTAAACACAAAAGTGGACCATATGAAGGTCCTTCTGTGCAATTTTTGCAGAGAAAATCCCCCTCCCCTGCTGAAGCATCAGTTTGCATTCTAAGTACTGACTGGGGGAGACTTTTTGCCATGAAAATGGCATGGGGAAAGTTAGCCCCCTTCACTGTACCTCTGGACTAGATTGAATCCTCCCCTTGTAACTAATTGTCAGAAATAATTTCTGCATTACGTTTGTCTTCTGGCTTAATCTCATGTGTAATTTGGACCTCAGCCAAGGGCCTTTCCAGTCCAGTCTGTTTACCTGACCCCCAAATCTCTTCTCAGCTGCAATATCCTGCTCCTGTCCTCCCAACACAGTGGCTTCTTCTGGTATTGTCTTTGTGTTGCTTCTCAGATTGTAAACCTCTTTGGGACAATGAACCATCTTCTCATTACTTTGTAAACTGTAAGTCTGAGAACCTTTTTTTTTTTTTGTTAAAAAGTAGCACTGTTTAGCACCCTCCTGATGAGGGTGAAAGAGGAAAGCGCCAAAATTGGCTTGAAGCTCAACATTAAAAAAACTAAGATCATGGCAACCACTCCCATCACTTCCTGGCAAATAGAAGGGGAAGAAATGGAAGCAGTGACAGACTTTACTTTCCTGGGTTCCAAGATCACTGCAGACGGTGACTGCAGCCATGAAATTAAAAGACGTTTACTTCTTGGGAGGAAAGCTATGGCGAACCTAGACAACTTAATCAAAAGCCGAGACATCACCCTGCCAACAAAGGTTCGCATAGTCAAAGCGATGGTTTTCCCAGTAGCAATGTATGGCTTGAGAGCTGGACCATATGAAAGGCAGAGTGCCAAAGAATAGATGCTTTTGAATTATGGTGTTGGAGAAGACTCTTGAGAGTCCCTTGGACTGCAAGGAGATCCAATCAGTCAATCTTCCAGGAAGTCAAGCCTGATTGCTCCCTGGAAGGACAAATCCTGAAGCTGAAGCTCAAATACTTTGGCCACCTCATGAGAAGAGAGGACTCTTTAGAAAAGACCCTTGTGCTGGGAAAGATTGAAGGAGAAGGGGGCGGCAGAGGATGAGATGGTTGGACAGTGTCACCGAAGCGATGAACATGAAATTGGGCGAACTCCGGAAGCTAGTGGAGGACAGGGAGGCCTGGCGTGCTGTGGTCCATGGGGTCGCGAAGAGTTGGACACAACTTAGCGACTGAACAACAACAAAGCACTGTTTATAAATATTCTTATTATTCTACTATATTACTACTTTATATGACTATAATATGTTACTTTTCAACAAAGAAGTTGTAACTATATCCTACCGCCTCACCAGTGTAGTTCTATTCGTTTTTAATTTTTTAATTTACTTCTGGGCTATGTACTTCCTGTCTCTGGCAATGAAGTGTGCACTTCTTGTGTTTTCATGAACATGGTTAACCTCTTACAGCAAGGTTCCCTGCCATCCATGCTGTGTTTTCAGTCAGTGTTGTTAGAGACGAAATCTACCTCTAGCTAAAACTTTCTGAGGGTTGTAAAAGATCATAGCTGCAGGCTTTATTATCCAACAGCAGAAACCTGGGCAACCCCAGTGTGATGTGTCAGTAGAACAAAATAATATTTTCATGAATAGTGCTGGGATAATTGATTGGTTATGAGTGACAGAAAGCATGTTGATTATACGGTGTTGGAGATTTATATAAAATGCGCACAGAAATTACAGAGCGTGTTTTTTCTTTCCTACATTATACACTGCTCAAAACAATAAAGGGAACACTTAAAACAACACAATGTC